>CAJNJA010023130.1:0-18820 GCA_905231915.1 Symbiodinium necroappetens | reverse complement strand
AACCCCTAACCCCTGAACCCTGAGCCCTCTGAAGGGCAACGTCTGAGAAGAAGTCATGGGGACCGGAAACCTGCCGAACAAGGGCTTTGGATCGCAAACCGACAGAAAACGCCCTTATAACAATCTACAAGAGCCCTGCACCCCGGACCCCTAAACCTTAAACCCTAAACCTTAGGCCTTTAAAAATACAAAAAGCTGAACCCTAAAACCCTAAACCTTAAAGCCTAAACCCTAGGCCCTTTAAAACAAAAAAAGCTGATTCGGACAGGCACCGACCCGGTTTTGCGAAGAGTCCAAACCTTTGTGGCAGGTCACCCTACGGATTCTCTTCCTTCTTGCACCTGCAGCTTCCGCCGCAAGTGGGGCAAAGGCCGACCGCTATGTGCTGTTTCGGGATTTAGGGTCTATAGCGTTAGGGGTTTAGGGTGAATGACGATGCCTGCTCAACTCTGCTACATGCCATGACCTATGTACATTTTTCATGATTAAATGATTTTTGAGCGTGCCAGACTCTGCATACTGCAACATTATAACAGTCGATGCTTGCAGGTGTCGAAGCAGATGTTCGGATACTCGCAGAGGCTTTGTTTTGAGTAGAGCTAGTCAAGCGGGATGTGAAGAAGCATGCTGAAGTCTAGGCTTCCCGAGGTTGAAGCACCTACCGGCTCGGGTGGGCACTCTTCGGGGTTTTGCGTTTAGGGATTCCCTGGCTGGGCGAGGTCCAACTTTTGCTGTGATGAAGCCGTCAAAGCCGAGGGACCTCAGGGCACCTGGCATTGCAAGGGAAGCTTTTGACCCGGTCTCCTAATTATATAGGACTTGTCCCTTACCCGCGCAATCCCAGAGCTTAAGCTCTGACCCCACACTTCCCAAGCTTAATTCCTAATTAATCGCTTTACTCGTTCCCAAGCCTGAAAGCGATTCCTCAACGGTTTCGGCAGGCAGAATCACGGCTCTGAGGCCCAAGCCCGCGCATGGGTGCGGGCTACAAGGGCTTGGTAGGGTTGCGGGGTTCATAAGGTTGATTTAGATTTGCAAGTCCCCTTCCCTATAAAAAAAATTGATTGTCTCAGGAATTCTAGCCCAAGCACTAGCCATGACTCCGCTGAACTCCCACAAGACGGGGGTTTTGGTTAGTCGGGGGTCTACATTCCGGAAGACTGGGGGCTTCTGATGGACACGCTGATGACTGGCGCTGCCATGAACCGGTTGGTGTGTGTCCTTTGGGCCTCAGGGTATCTGGTGGTCGGTCATTGCAAAACGTAGAAGCTGCATGGCTGCACTGTAAACGGGATAATATAATCACCCATAGAACTGAAAGTGTACACTTTTCTGGCTTATGAACTCAACAACTAAGAAAAAGTCCCAATCCCCAAACCTTATAATTCATCCGTTTGTCTGAAAACAAAACCCTCAGACTCAAAAGGGCCGCGAGAAGTGGGGTACTTTACATCTCCTACCGCACACGTCTTAAATTACAAGCTGGTCATGCCTGGCGGTAGTATTCACCACAGAAGGATCCGCAAGCCCCTCTCCTCCGCAGCCTACTCCCTACAAAAGAGCTATGAAGCCTTGATGTTGGCTTGTAGTTCGATGCCTTGACGCCTTTTCTTGCCTACATGTTTTGGGGTAGACTAGACCCTGCATAATCATGCAATGCTAACCTTGAGTTGCGAATCGGAGACTGGATAACTAGCAAACTAGCCTATCTGTTTCACTACTCCGAAGAAGGAAACCGCAAATCAAGAAAAGAGGATTTGCCAGGACGGCGGAACGAGCTTTATTTGGAAGACCGACACCGCGGCCACTGAGGGCGGGCTGGAGTGTCCAGGGGTGCGTCGCTCAGTCTGGCGTTGCTCTTTGCTTTTTTTTTGCGGGCTTTTGTGGCATTCAGTTGAGAAACCGAACCTAGATGACAGAAGCGTCGAAAATTGAATCCCTCAAAAAAAGATCTTGCGAAGTAGGACTCTATAAGGTTAGGAGCATGGGCCTCATAATCCCGAGCCCTCGACCCTGTCGCCGGGCCCCGGTCTCTACGTGGCGGCAAGTCATACTTAGAGGTTCATGGGTAGTCATAAGTAGGGTTATAAGTCCCCTAATATGGGTTATAAGTCCCCTAATATGGGTTATAAGTATAGTTATCCTACTTATAGCCCTACTTATGACTACCCATGAACCTCCAAGTACCCAAAATGCGATAAGCTTGACCGAGACCCGCAGGTTAGTTGTTCATATAGGTAGTTCTCTAAATTGGGATCCCGCTTTAGGGCCCCAATATAGTACCGCACCCTGCACCCTTATAAAACCCCAATTTAGAGACCTACCCATATGGTGTCTCTTGAAATTTGGAGGCCCCTCCACTTTCTCTAAACCCTAAACAACCAGAAATCTCGACACAGGTCCATGCCTCAAGACGATTTCTAGACTGGAACAGCAACGAGTGTATGAGTACATAGATGTATTTTTAGTGCCGAGCACCTTGCAAGTATATGTGCATATGTATATGCATAAAGTATGCATAATATATGTAGTGTGGGTGATGTATGATCGATATACGTATTTGCGCGTTCACATGGTGTTTATCTTCGGCGTAAAGCATGGGCAGGAAGCCAAGCAGACACAGGAACGACAGTGGTTTGCAGCCTCTATGCTGGCACTACTGCCCCGAATTGTTGGTAGCTGAACCAATGGTATGAGCGAATGAATGTAGATACACAAAGTTTTGTCATTGGCATCCATGTGCATTGTCTCAAAGCTCGCCTACGGCTTTGTCTATCAACAGTTCTGCATGCACTGCCACCTCTGCCTCAGGTCCTGAGTGTCGAGATGCAGGCACTTGGTGCGGGTTGCATGTTGGAGTCAGGGGTTGCAGAAGCTTTCCATGCGCAGCGACTACCAATCTTCGCTGTCATTTTAACATCCTACAAAAGCATGCTGTTAGGGAAGATGTGGAGAATCGGAGAATGGTTCCAGAGTTCCATCGTCAGCACAGGAGCCTTGGGTTGCAGTGTAGAATGGAGCCTCCCTTGCCGGCTGTGATTATACAGCTTCCTGCCTCTTACTGCTTTGCAGGGGTAGATTTTTGCAGCCAAAGCATACCTTACCAACCGGAGCGAAGTTCTTCGTAAGGTATCCATGCAAGGATGTGTAGGTGAGGATGTGACCCTTTTCCGCGTGTGCTATCCGTTGCAGGCTCTGTTATAGACTTCTAGCGGTGTCCTTGCCTTTTTTCGGTTGTGCCAAGCTATGGTCCTTCTCAAGTCAAGAGTTCCGAGAAGAGTGAGAAGCTGTTTGCCCAGAACTCCGATCAGGAGGGCTATTTGCATGTCTTCCCACAATGGGCACCTCGGTTGCAGGCTTTGGTTTTCGATCTTTTCATTTAGGGCTTGGCCAGATTTGGCCGGGGTACGTATATGCATGTATATGTATATGTATATGTATATGTATGTGTATATGTATATGTACTTATATGTATATATATATATATAGTATGCATGTCATACGTATGTATATGTATATGTATATGTATGGGTTTTTGTACGTATGTATGCGCGTGCGTATATGTATGTACATCTGTCTGTGTGCGCATGTGTACAGTATGCAAGCATGCATGCAGAAGCCAGGCAAGCGTGTGCTTCTCGAGCGCTTAGGACGCCTTGAAAGAATTCCAAAACCCGCCGGCACCCCGCACAAATCTTGACAGATGCTGGCTTGACGGACCTGACAGACATGCCAAGGTCCAGCACTTTGTCTGGCCTTTCCGCGGCAACGGCGAGCGACGAACCATCGCAGCCAACGTGGCAAGGACGTAGCGGGCCGACAGCTTCGATGTTCCCGCCCAGCAAGACCCTACAGTTACTTGGAGGGTCGGGAGACGTAGTATGCAGGTAATACGTGGAGTTATATGTACGTGAAAGGGGATCCTAATTGGGGTCATGATACTTACAACTCTACAAAAGAACTACTTACTTACTAGGTCCCCCGAACCTCGAAGTAAAGTGTCTCTTCCTTGTGCATGCTTTGGCAGTACTGCATACAGCACAGTGACAAAAGCGCCTGTTGTGGCTCGAGTCTAGAATCCTACCAGCCCTCAAGATGTGCCGCTGCCCTGTGGTTTGAAAATCAGGCACCCAACTTGATGTCAGCCTTAGTTAGGAGATTATATACGCATATATAGAGACATCATACATAAGCTGTTTATGCGTGTGTATATGTGTATGTATGTATGTATGTATGTATGTATGTATGTATGTATGTATGTATGTATGTATATGTTTTTGTACGCGCGTGTGTCTGTACGCATCTATGAACTGTAGCCATACACAGATTTATTTCCTGTTCCGCCTGGTCAGTGCTCGAGGATTCCGGCAGGAATGCGGCAACACGGTTGAGAGGCGTTGGCATGAGTCAGGTTAGGGGGGTCTTGATAATTAGTACAGGTTTCGGATTTTGGGGGCTACCGGACCGGCTAAGTTCTTACAGCAAAGCGAGCCAGCTTCAATGCTTCTTGTGGGTTCAGGCGACTCCAGAGTGGGTTCAGGTGACTCCAGATGTTCATGGTCTGGGACTGGGTTAAGTCACTTGAGCCCGCTGTAGCCCCAATCTAGCGCCATGTAGACCCCGAATTCCTGTTCTACTTCTTCAGACTGCTGTGCTGCGGTCTGGGGCTCAGTGTGTTGAATGTACGTCCTGAAGCACATATGTACTAGGCTACGAAAATCGACGGACTATGTCCGTTCTCTATCGCGGTTAAATGCTTTTCTGCAGAATCGTAGAACTGTAGCATGTTGAGTGATCTCTTTCACGGCTGTCGCCCCGAAGTTCAGGATGCCTTTCCGTACATGTTTGTGAGGTGAGCTGGGACCTTGTCCTTCCCCAAACCCTAAACCCTATGTGGACGCAGGGGCGTTCCGAATTTGAGTTCTACTTACGCCCACCTGCCTGTCTAAAGGCCCGGAGAGGATCAAATTTTGGAACAACTCCTGTCTGCAAGTTGTGCCGAAGCTATTGTGTCGCAGCTATACATGGTTGCTTGCACTGACATGTTTTTTGCATGCTGTGATCTGCGGCGGTCGACTTTCGACTTTGCATCCTACTCTATGTGGATCCTGCAGAATCTACTTGTTTGGTGTGATTTTGCTACAGGTTATATACTGACATAGGCAAGTTTTGCAGGGTCCTGATATGTAAGTCCTTAAGCCATTTAGTTTGCTGCCGTTGACCAGATCAGACAGCGATGTGGTGAGAACTCTGATTTAGGGGCTTGAATCATTGACAAAGCACAGACTGTTCGCTTGTTCAACGGGCATGAGGCATAGCTCAGCCATGGAAGGCAAGAGTCCTCCGGAATTTGGGCTCTCCAGCTATTTGAAGGGGGATGCCATGAAGACAGATAGGCTTCTAGGAGTTGCACAGGCACGCAAAGCTCCTTCTTTGTACTGCTGCTATAGTGGGACTATACAGCGCTACAACACTAAAGTGAAGCTGTGGGTTCTTTAAGCAACTAGTTTGGTTCACAAGATATTGCCTGGCCTACCTCACTTCTACTTGCTTCATTTAGCAAACCTAGCGGACATCGGTCATGGGTCGGAATTTTGACAGCACAGAACACCGAGAAGCAACTTGGACTGAGGGTTTGGGTACAAGCACAAGATGTCCTCTGTGCAGCACAGCATAGCCACAATGTCTGAGCCCGTGTGGTACTCACGCGATGCTCTGCTCCATCTGCGGAGCGGGTGTGCTGGATCCAGCACAGACATGTTGCAAAGCCACTTGGTTGAACTTCCATGTCCGCGAAGTTTCCACGCGCAAATCGTATCCCTTCCAGTAATTAAGCCTTAACGCAGGCCAAAAGCAATTTTGGCAAGAGTCCTATATAGCCACCCTAGGCCCTAACCTTGATAGGTTTTCCTGCAAAGAACTCTCTTAATTGCCGCGTGACCCCCTGGCTCACAATCTAGGAGACTCGGAGCCCAAAGAAAGGCCTTTTCTGTATGGGCATTAATGTTCAGATCCCCATTATCATCCTGACTGATGAAGGCACAGCAAGTCGTTTGTTGTGATTAGGAATGTTTGTAGGAGTTGTAAGCGTTGTGTGAGGGTGTTAAATTCTGTAAAGGGACCTATACACCCCCGCCTCGGATGTCCATAACAGGAATCAAATTCGTAGGGCTCTCAGAAATCCTGTATGGGAGCCTGTAGCGGAGTTCCTGAAGGAACGCGAAATCCCAAAGGGCCCGTAGTACCTAGATGGGGGATACTTGCCCAGACCATTGCAGTAGTTAGTAGTTCCTAATGTAGAAACCCTACATTCTACTTCCTAGATACTTAAGACCTTTTGGGAGGAAGGAACCCTCGGAACACTTGAAGCATCGACGCTCGAGGCCCTCGATGCTTGCTGCTGCCGGGGAGCCTCGTGGTGGCACCGACGGCTACTGCAACGCACCCTGCCTGGCTTCATTAAACTGGGTCCTTGTTGGATAAGAAAAAATATTACATTTTTGTTATAATAAAACCCTAATAAGGATTACAAAAAAAATGATCATTTTAAAATGGCCCCAACAGGGAACCAGTAAAGGGCTCCTGCAAGGGGTTATCAGAAGGGCTACTCTACGGGGCTCCCTCTTCAGGGCTTTGGATTTAGGATTGAAGGGTGCTCCTTGAGGGTACTTTGAGGGTTTTATTCCCCCAAGTTGGGGTCCTAAGTACCTACATAGTAGAATGTAGGGTCTTCTAGAATTCACCGTGGCAGCCTTTACCGATATTTCCGGCAGTCGAATCGAAGCAGTGTTTGGCTGCCTGTACTCGCAACCACAGAATTCACGCACAGCAATGCACGGGATTTGTCCTGACCCAAACCGGCGGGCTAAACGCAAGTTCTCGAAGACCAGTCTAAATTCTTAACGCAAGTTCACGTCCCTGGAACCCGAAACAGCCTGTACACCCAAAGTCTACAGGTCTTGCAATTCAGCTGACTTTCTCAACCCCACTAGGTCTGAAGGCCCAAAATTTGAATCCGAACCAGATCCCGCTGAAGTCTTCCTGGCGCAAAGTGTCGGTTTCGAGCTCAAGAACGCCGAACAAACGTGGTGGGATTTAGATCTGTAGGATGTTTAAAGGCGCACAGCCCCTTCTCAAAAAGGGATGTTTGGGCTGAGCTTCATTCATTAGTTTGGAATAAATTCGCTTTAAGAGGGCATGTCCATGGCAGTTCCAGCTTTGAAAGGATCGCAAGCGACTGCGGCTTTCCGGGCAGCATAGAGGTTTAGGGTTTAGGGTTCTCGTTTTTGGCAGCTACATGTAGTGACCATAGCAAGACGGTTTCAACAAAACAAAGGCTAACCTGGGCGAGTCAGGGCCGTATCAGCAGTAGGTTAGCCACTTCAGGGGCCAAAGAAGAGGAGTTCTCTGTGGTAGCTTGGGAGCACAAAGGAACCAGGGTAATTACACTTTGCCATATCTTTAAAGCGCGGGCGGCCGCAAACCTGCGCTGTTAAGGGCTTGAAAAAAATGAAACCATAGTTGAGAAGTCCAGCAGAGGCAGTCTTTGGGGCAGAGATGAGACCTCAACCAAACCTGTAAATGCCCACACCCGCAGTTTCAGGTTTGAAGAGGAGGCCATAGTCGCCTTGCTTCAGGCAGGAGGAGGGGCGTCGGGTGCAGGTCCATGATTTGCTGTTCGATTGACGCTGTCTTCGTAAACAGTTACATTTCTTGATGGGGGACTTACAGGGTAGGTCCTAGCGGCCTGGATTCTTCTGCACCAAGAATCCTGCATTTCGAATATTTGAGATTACTGAAGTCATTACAAAGGATTCCCAATGTGGTGGCATCGATCCAGGGTGGTAGTCCAACGCTGTTGTTGTTGACGGTCATGATGATTATGCCAAAGAGCGTTAAGCTGAGCCGGGTGAATGCTAGCATCATGTTGTTAGCGACGTTGGTAACGTGATCGTTCTATAGCGACAGCCAGGAGGAGTGCCATGTTGATGACAGCAATGGCGGTCTTCCTCGTGCTACTGCTGGTGAAGATGGTGTTGAGATGTAAACCAGAGTCATTGAAGTTGTGATGGCTGCACTGGCAGCAATGCGGAGCAGAATCACAAGGATTAGGATTGCGTGGTGATGATAATCATGACGATGACGTTGATGTTGATAGTGATGATGATGTACACGATGAGCAAGAAGGTGTTATGATGGTGCTGGGTATGGTGGTGTTGTGGCGCTGTCGAGGTTGCAGGCCGTCCACTGCCACTGCGATGCTTGTCTGCAGAAATTCTCCAACTATTTTGCCCGGTGCTTCCGATCCAAGTTGGCTGGCTTTTTCTTATGCATATTTCCAGGAGGTATCCTCCGAGAGGCTTCGTTATATCTCGTTACTTATCTTTCCGGCTACTTTTTACCAAGATCACAGTGATACGGTATCCTACTCTGCAGGTGACTGGGCTTGAAAGGGAACCGACGGGTCGTTTCGAGCAGGCGGGTGACACAAACTCCTGCAGTTTTGGACATATTTCCGCCGCCAGCCGTTTGCAGAGTTTGGTGCTTTTTTGTTTGTTTGATAGGTTTTTTTGCACTTGCGGTTTAGGATTTACCAGTCCCTTGCAGCCTTTGAGTGCATGTTGTCCCGAGTGCAGTGTGGAGCGAGACAGCTCTCCTGGCGTGGCATCGAAAGAAAGGTTACCACATGGGGGTTTCCGAAAATAGGGGACCCTAATATAGCACCCGAAATAGGAGGATCCTTAGTATAAGGGCCCCAAAATAAGGTACCCCTTATTTTCGGAAAGTCCCAGATGGGTTCGTGGAAACCGAGGCATGCTCCTATCCATGGCAGAATCCTGGCAGCTCGGCGTCTCCGATGAACGCCGCCAGAACGCCGTGGCAGCAGCGACGGGGCTGACATGGGCCTCAACGGACATATTGCCACCAGTAGCTCTACTATTTAGGGTTATTCAGGGTTTAGGGCTTAGGGTTTAGGGCCATGTAGTTATGTAGAGGTGCAGGGATTGCTACTGCTACACAAGGAAACATCGATTTCAGTTCTCGTGGCTGTCACACTTTCCAGGCACGTGTAAAGAGTCATGCGCTCGTGACACTGTGTGCGTGAGGCGGCTTGGCATGTGAGTTATTAGTGTTGGCAGGTAGGCCTATAGTTTTTAGATAGGAGCTTTGAAAAGGCGATATTATGCCCTAGGTCCCCCCCATATGCAGGTACCTAGGCACTTCGTACATGTAAGTATAAACTGCGAGGGCTGCACAACCAATAAATTCCGCATTGACCGTCGGAGCCCTAAACTTCTGAACACTGGAACCCTGAGTCATGCACCCACAAGAAATGGCCAACCCAGAAGAGTTTCACAACAGTCTGCCACAAAGCTTATGTCAAGATGCGCACGTCCCTTGCTCCCTCTGCCTCGTCCGAGGCGAACAGAAAAGCTGCAGGCGCGTGGATCTGTGAGAACCCCAAACCCTAAGCCCTAAAGCTCTAAGCCCTAAACCCTAAAGCCCTAAATCCCTAAACCCCATAAGCCGTAAGAAGGGTAAATGAAGCAGATCCTGTTAGCTCCTTTTCCCTAAGGGCCTATGTACCCCAATTGGCATATTCTGTGGGCCCAAAGTACCCAAATAGGGACTACATTTAAGAGCTAAGTATATACTAGTTGGGTACATGGACCCTTAAGGGTTGAAAATTCGAGAGTCTCTGAGTCTACAAGGGTTTGATCTGAGGAATGCTGATTAGTAATAAGCCTCTTCTTCATAGGCCCCAAGGATTGCAGACGACTCCGGACTAGCATGTCCGCGATGCAAGCTGCTCAAACTCCTCGTGTAAACACCTGAACCGATTTCGCGCATCGTTCCTCACAGGCAACCACAACATGAAACCGACCATCATGGCTGCTCAACGAGAACAGAGATCGTGAACGCTTTGAAACAGCGAAAATCAGACTGCATGCAGGTAGACAAACCTTCCCAGGCTGCGGCAAGTTGTTGGGCTCGTAAGTGGAACATGGTTCGGATCGGAAAGTAGCAGCTCAACTCTGCAGCCAGCCAGCAATGCTACTACAGACTTCCGCTATCGGTTAGACGTCGGGCGAACTGCTATATGGTATTTCAGGTGAGCTGTATGTGACATTCTTTGTGGACGGCAGAGAAAGCTTAGCTTTGCAGTGGAAGAGCCACACACGCAGCATGCGCCAACATTTTTGGTTGTCCGTCGGCTTTAGTCGGCTTTACCCCTCAGGTTCAGAGGAGAACCAAACGCACCATGATGGAGCAGTCGACGCCGATGATGATGAAATCCAACTTTGCCGTGTGCTCGGAGGGGTTGTATTCCCAAGCATTGGTTCAGAACTTCCCTTGTTCTCTAGATCGAGTGGCCCTAACTGCCTATGCCTTAAACTCTATTGTAAATCAACCGCTCTAACCTGTTTAGTTACGTCAGCTCCGGTGGTCATCACAGCCCCCCCCCCCCTGTGCTTGAGTGATGCGTTCGGGCTCAAGGTTTGAGGGTACAGGAGGCCGCTAAATTGAGAATCAGTGGAATCTCGACAACCCGCGAAATAGACCAGCTTCAATCTTAGATGTTGCTTACTGCATACCTCTTGGATTCGGCCGGTTGAAGATTGCGTCGGTTCCCAGTCAATGGACGTCAGCGAATCCCCCGCGCGTGAAGCCGCCTGCAGAGTGATCCTGGAGGGATGTGCAAGTATAGAGGGGTTGATGGTGTATAGGTCTGCAGCAGGTTTGCAAAAACTTAGTAACTGAGCAGAGAGCTTGTAGCGTTGTTGGAGACACCAGCTGCTGCGAGATTTCGACGCGCGAAGCTATCAGCGCCCAGGGGTCTCTGCAACCCCGAAAGCGCGTTTGGCAGACGAGG
This sequence comes from Symbiodinium necroappetens, assembly GCA_905231915.1. NCBI lineage: Eukaryota > Dinophyceae > Suessiales > Symbiodiniaceae > Symbiodinium > Symbiodinium necroappetens. Next base: position 7,944 of record CAJNJA010023130.1, on the reverse strand, counting down.
TGAGGAAGGCACAGTCCCTGTCCGTGGTGCATCCTTCAAACTGGAGGACATGTGTCCGTTGCTTTTTTCTAGTTTCTGTTGTCTCGGCTTGTGCGAAGACAGACGGTGCAACAGACTCCGGGCTTGAGAGTGCTGACAGGGGGACTGTTGATATCCAATACGAGTATGGCTGTGTCCACTTGCTCATACAGGTTTTTTAATCTGCGGCTTCATGTGCAGAGCAGCAGTATCTTGCCGGATGATTTTCGCTGCTCCCACCCGAAACTCCGGCAAGGACCTCCTTCGGGCATGGATCCGCCGCCGGCCAGACCTTTTCCGCATCCAATCAGAGCCGCTGGAGCTTGACACGGAGGTGCTGGGGACAGGGTGCGAGGTGACAGCCGTGCGGACACCTCCATATATTCCTTCAGATATGTCTGCATACATACATACATTTATACATACATACATACATACATACATATATACATACATACATACATACATGCATACATATATACATACATAATATTCGGTCTGTATCGTTCCCGCACTCCCCAACTATATTGCGACTGAGACCTGAAGCCGAAACCCTTTGGGCGCTGGCGCAAAGTTATTTGTGTTTGACGTCAATCGGTCATTCAACCCGAGGCCTGGCCCCAAACCTTCAAACCCCTGGGGTTCGGGGGTTGGGGGAGCCCTCAACCCTAAACCCTGAACCCTTTGATAGGTCTCAGCTCCCAGCGACTAAGTACCAAGAAAATCGGCTGGCATGTCCAGGAGAGCGCCGAAACCAAAACCTCACACCCTAAGCCCGGAACCCTAAACCCTAAACCCATTACCCTAAGCCCGGAACTTGACTTTGCTGGGAGGTCGAGCTGCTGTGCTCCCTGCCCTTGGCGCTGTTCCGGATACCACCTTTCCGGATTCTGTCCGAGGCATAAGTTAGGGTTCAAGGTTGAGGGTTCGCCGTTTTGGGATTAGGGTTTAAAGTCGACGGTTTAGGTATTATGGTTCACGGTTCGGGGTTTAGGGCAGGGGTTAGCTTGTCTGGTTGAAGGTTCAGGGATTAAGGATTTCGGTTAATGAAGGATGTTGTTTCTGATGTTTTGGGGCCTAGGCTGCAATTGTGTGGATTCTCGGATAGGTTGTCGGGTCCCACAAACTATTTTGCCTCCCTAAAGCTGTCCACATAACAGGCGATTGTCTGCTGACATTGTCCCTTAGATTGCAACTGGGCTTGGCTTAGAGCAACTTCCTACTTACTGACGATTGCCCAAGCGGCTGTTGCAATGAGGGGCTCTTGAGCATCTGCTAGGAGACGCTCGTGGGTTCAGGACTCTAGGGCAGTGCAAACCTGCTGAAACATGATTTGCGAATTCTCCCTACCCGTTTGCCGGATAGAGCGCGGAGCCTTCTGCAGAGGAGGCTTGCCTTAGGTTTGGCTTTCTACATGCAGGGTCATGTTTAAGCCGGGTGTGTTCGGCTGTTGGGCTACATGAGAGTGTCCTGGCTGTTTGGCAGACATCTTGCCGCAATTGCCGCCTTGAGCCCGGCGCCCCAATACTAGCGGACGTAAAACTGCTCACTGATTAGTGCTTTGGAGTAGATTATGCGATACTGAAACAGGGACTATAACGGAATGTCTAAGCCTCGAAGAATGAACGACGCGCTCCATGCGGCCAGCAATCTGCAGAGGTTGTCCCTGCCGATGAACCTACTAGCCACTTGCTCTGGCTGCCACTTGGCGTCATTCATTAATTCATAGACCCCTAGATATCTCTTGAATGAGATGCAAGGACGTAGGATTTGATAGTAGAGCTGACATGCATGTGGTCAACTCCATGTTCAGAGTTCGGTGGAGAAGAAGCGTTTCGAATACATACATATATACCTCATGCAAGATCCCAGCGCGCTCGATGCAAGACGTGAGCTCTTGAGTCAATCAAGGGCCCCTATACTGATATTAGTTCTCCATTACTCAACCTTTCTTATGGTTTAGTGATCTAACAGTCTAACCTTGTGTTTCAGTGGCTTCTGGAGGCTTCAGGGTCACTACATCGCGTATTCGAGGTAACAGATAGCCAGGACGAATCAAGAAAACTGCAGGTGCCAGGACCGATCTGTTCGCCGAGCAGAACGCAAAGCTAAAACAAAGACCCGGCCAGAACTGATAGGTGAGCTGACAGCATCTATTTCGTCCTAGCATTAGTCTGATCTTCTCCCCTCATGCATCCGGCTCTTGCAAAGTAGTGTCGCCCCACGTCCTTCGCCAAGCCGACAGAACGCTTGGAACTGTCACCCTTCGAAACGTCGCGACATTCGCAATTCGAGGCAAGCATTTTTTTCGGAAGAGATATCGTTTTGCACATTCCGCTCCGGTGTAGCCTTCGCGACGCTTATTATGAGCCCATTCTGGCTTCTACAACGGAAAGCCGAAAGCGGGTGAGACAAGTCGTCACGTCAAGCTTTGCTCCCACATTGCCTTATCAAAGCAGTGGTGAGCAAAGAACAAGGACAAGCCCAGCAGTTTCCCGTCCCGAAGAGACAACTCCCTCGGAGTCAAACCTTTACCCTCTTAGATTCTTCAACCGTGGCCCATAAACTTTATCTCCTAAAATCTAAATCCTATGTCCTAGATTGGCTCCTAAGTCCTATATCCCAAACTGGCGACATCCCACAACCTGAACCCTCAATCCTAAACCTCAAACCCTACGGTCTACACTCTCTTTTTTCTGCAGGTCACGAGCACTGGCGAAAGCCGAGCCTCGATTCCTGGCTCTCTTCCCCAAGCCTGGTGAGGACCCGTGGAACTTTTCAAGGAATTGTAGCTGCTAGGGGAACCCTCAAAGGGGAACCCTTAAGGGGGAACCCTTGTAGGAACCTCAGACGGGGAAGCCGGCAGGGAAACAGCATTTTGTGCACGATGTAGCTAGCTTATACCCCATGACCGTCATTTGGCTCAAGTAAAAATGTGCGTATTGCCATTGCATTCTAGCTGATTTGCCTATAAACATAGGTTATCAGCCGTAGGTCTCACCAAGATGGAAGAAGTTCGCAATGGAACCAGCTCCCGTAAGCCCTGCAGGCATACGTACCAATACCTCACTCTACAACCGAGGAGGCGCCTTCACTGTCCCAGATGGTAAGGGTAGCTCCGATCCCAAAGTTGCCAAAGGTGTTGAGGCGCTTAAGAAAGAAGCTACGTCAGTGCATCATCTTATGACGCAAGAGCTGTGCGTGCTACCGCAGAGGGCACACGATGCAATTTAATTCAAGCAGGCCTATCTCATGTTTATTGGCCTCAAGCCCTGGAGCATGCTTGCACCGCGTTCAACATTTCCCATCCAAAAGGGATTGAGTATTCGCCTTGGAACAATTTCAAACATTGGGAGAAGCTTTCAAAGGTAAGTTCTTGCCTTTCGGATGTAGGGTTGATTATTGGGTTGGACCCAAGGCCCAAAGACAGAATCGTCCGAGGTTTGAACCCACTTCTGAGCCGGGTGTCCTCCTCGGCTATCATTTCCAACCCGGGATGAAGTGGAAGAAAGAGATCATTGTCCGTTCCCTCAAAGAGCTCAAAAGGAATGACTTCCACGAGTGTCTCAAACCTATTAAGGCTAGCCAGTTCAGCTATGCGGTTCAGTAGCAGTGAAGTGAACTTTTAATCGTCCTCGGCGCCACTCAGACAGGTCGGCTGCAGCTTCGACAGAACTTAGAAAAAGGTGTAGATGGCCTGCTCATTCTTTTGCGATTTGCATTTTCTCGATGTCGTCACAAAGTGATGGCACGCGACCGTCTAACGACTAGTCTTTCTTTCAGCCTGAGCATCACGCCTCTACCGTTGCTCTAAAATGTGCGGGGGGTGTATTTTGCTGAAGATGTAGCTATAGTCTATGCACCTGATTGGTCGTATAGCTCAAGAAAAATGTGGGTACTGCATTTTGGCTGTCTTGCCTATAAACATAACTTCATAATCGCAGCGTCTGGCCATGTTCCTGTAATTGCAACAACGGAAAGTCTATGCAAGCAAGGGCGTGAACCCTAGTTGAAACTCTGAATCCTCAACCCTAACCGGCCTTAAACCTTAAACCCAACCCGACACGCGGAACCTCGCACCCTCACTGCCTCGAGCACTAAACCCTGAACCCTGCACCCTGGACCCTGAGCCTGAACCGCGTAAGCCTCACCGCCGAAGTGTAACACCCAAACAGCACCGGAAGCGTTTCAGCAACGACGATGTGGCCAGGGCATCACCCACGAGGATGAGGAGGGGGCAGAGCCGATGGAGGCGCCCCCTCATTTGCTAGGGCTTCCAGCATTTAGGGCTCAGAGTTTCTATGGGGTTGTGGTGAGAAGGGCAGCCCTTGTGAGCTCATACTACAAGAGTGACCAGAAAAGTGGCAGGAGTAGGAGCACGAATATGAGCCGCTATGGCGTGGACATAGAAGCAGAAGCAGCAGCAGTCGCAGTTTCGACGCTGTAAAGACGTCCTTGTCGTCGCCATGGCCATCGCCGTCACCGTCGTCGTCATCGTCGTCACTGTCTTCGTCGTCGCGGTAGCAAGAGCGACGGCTGCGAGCATGATCTTGTCGCAGTATTCTACCCCTATGTCCATCGGACCCCAATGTCCCTATGCTATCATGGTGTTCTTCCCACCATGGCCAGGCCGACGAGGCACCGCCGACAATGGAGGAAGAGGCGGCTCTGCAGGAATCAAGAGCCAGTTTCAATTCAGGTGCGATTCAGGCGCTTAGAGTCATACGGTCCAGGCCTAAACTCTAAAACCCTAAAGCCAGAAACCCTAAACCAGGTTTGACGCAGTCAGGAGACAGAGGGATCTTGAAAGATGGTTACGTAGCCTCTTCGAACCACTTGTAAGGTTGAGTGGTTAGGGACTTCTACGATTCAGGTTTACGGTCTAGGATTTTGGATTTCCGTCTTCTCATCCCCTCATCTTTATTTGCTCCTTGCACGCCCAACAGATGTGTGAAACCAACCCTAAGCCTCTCACCCTCAGCCCTAAAATCTCAAAACTCAAGATGCAAATCGTTCAGTTCTGTCTCAACTTGGAGCTTCCCTGTTTTGGTCCTTCAGAGTCTATAGGGTTTATAATGGTTAAGGGAATCAAATTCGACACCCCCTAAACCCTAAACCCCAAATCCCAAACCCCATAAGCCCGAAGCCCTATCCTGCACTGAAACACGGACCATGGGGTTTAGGGTTTCAGGTTTAGGGCTTGGGGTTTAGGGTTTAGGATTTAGGGTTTGCGGTCTAAACCCTGATTTCCTACCCAGGAAGACGCTGGTGAAGACGACGCCGTTAACGTCACGGAGAGGCCGGCGAAAGGGCGTGCTTTTTTGGGGCTGAGGGGATTTGAGGTTTAGGGCGTAGTGGATTTGGGGTTTAGGGCTTAAGTTAGGGTGTACGGCTGAGGGCTCGGTCTAGCGTTTTGGGGCTCTCAATATTTTGTAGTAGGGATCCAAAGTAAGATCCAAGGTAATGTGGACCTGTAGGATTCGTTGTGTTGCAGGGTCTCAGGTTCTGGTTTGAGGGTTTGGCTTTAAGGTGCAGGATGTCTAGGTGGAGTGGAATGGAGGGGATGTTATGGAATTTTGTTCTATGGGCTTCTGATGGTTGTTGACGGCAGGCTAGAGGGGTTTACGGTTCAGGCTCATTGATGCAGAGCAGGCAGAGGGCTGCTCAAACTTGGCGGCACCCTAAACCCAAAACCCCAAACCCCAAACCCTAAACCCTAAACCCTAAAAAGGTAGCCGGAGGCTCCAGAGTCCAAAGCCCTGGAAGCCGTCTGCCATCACGTCGAAGTGATGCCAGGTTCTTCGAGGAGGCGAAGTTCGGATGCTTCTGGATCGTTTTCCAGGCCCGGGGTGTTGTCCGGTTTCAGAGAGCTCTCCAGGGTCTTATGGGTGTATTCGGGCTTTGTGCAGGTTTTTTGGGGTTGGGCTTCCTTCGGATACCTTCCTGGAGGTACTCTTTGCCGGGTTTCCCCGCTTTAATTTAAATAAAGACTCAGCAAGTGAACGGGATGGCCAGAGTCGTTAAACTCTATATCCCCCTAACCTCCCTAAAACTTGCCCTAAACTCTAAACCCCCACACTTACGTGCCGTCGAACTCCTGACCCGGGAGGCAGGAGGGTTTGGTGTTTAGGGTTGAGGGTGTAGCTGTTAAAATTATAAGATTTGAAGCCCTTAAGATAGAGGAGTACCTTTTTCAGGGTCCTTATAATGAGGAGAATAGTAGGGGGTGTAAGTGTATGAGTATAAACCCTGCCCAGCTGATGGCCGGAACTCGAACCCTAATCTTCGGGAAGAGCACCGACTGGGCTGAAATCGCCTTGTTTTTTCATGATTAGCATGAAACAAGCTCTTTCATGATTAGCATAAAACAAGAGCGAAGCTGCTGTGCACCCCCGCCACAAGCGAGCACAATATCCACCAAGCATCCACCCGAAGGTGTCCAGCTCCGCCAGCTACATCCGTCAGAGGCATAAGTCATAATAATTCCTACCCGTTCAGGGTCCATCGTCTTACCATCTAAGCAACCCTAACCCTAAACCCTTACGAACTGCTGAGCTAAGAGTTGCTATGAGGATGGGGCGCGGTGCTCCATCCGCATGCATCACGAACGCCTCTGGCCATTGCCCCGGTCAGGGTTTAGGGTTTAGTAATTAGGGTTTAGGGTTTAGGGAGGAGATTCCTCCAGACCCATGTTCAGAGGTTGTTTAGAGTCAAGTTCTTTTAGGTTCGGCGGTTGTTTCGTTTCGAGTTCATGTCATCAGTTGAAGGAAGGCAAGCCTGGTTGCAGAGGAATGTCTTTGGAGGTTTGTTCGCCAAAGTTTGGGCGAAGGCCGGAGATGTTACAGTACTGGGGCTTGCGAAAATCAGCCTGCAGTGGTGGTTTGGTCTGTAGGGTTGCCGGAAAAGGAGAAAACCATGAATGAGTCATGGTATACTGTTCCGCCAAGTACTTCGAACCTGAACCTTGAACAGGCCGGCGCGTCTCCGGGTTATCTGATTCGGGGCGGAAGTGCTACCGGAGATTTACGGAGCTAGTCATGCCCTCCGATATTGGGAGCGGGAGCAGCAATCCCTGCAATGGAAGCTCAGAGTCGACCTAAACAGATGATGACCTAGACAGTAGGAAGGACCCGCCCCAAAATCATCAAGGGATTCTGAGTTTGTAAGAGCAGGAAAAATGAGGGGATGAAGCAGAAATAAACGTGCAAGGCATAGAAGGCAGTCAGAAGCTATACCCGCCTCACAACGCACAAGGGTTTCACCCCGGCAAGGGGGACACGACGGGATGGGAAGTACGACTACTCCATAGCAGCGGTTGGTGCTGCGAGGGTTACCACTTTGTCGATGACCGGGATGATGTCGATGAGGCCCATGAGGAGGATGAATCGGGAGTCTGAGGCTGAGGGTGAAGATGGTCAGTATGAAGATTCGTACGACCATGTTGTTTGTGGTGAAGGTGACTGTGAGGCTTTCTTGGCGATGTTTATGGTGACGGCCATTGTCCTGAACATGATCGTAGTGACGGCAGCTGCAACCAGAAAGCTGCCTACTACCAGCACCATCCACGTAGTATTGCAAGTACTCAAGCAGCCGAAGCTTGTAGTCACAGCTTCAGAACCCCAAATCCCAACCGCCGCCCCTTTGTCAGGTACTCGCCAGGGGCTGGGAGCCCGGTAATTTCCAGGGGGGGGGGGGGGGGCCAAAGGGTCGGCTTCCTGGAGAGGCTTTGCCTTCTACTGGCACGGTGCGTTTTTTGCTACTACCAACAACCACGACGCGACTACCACTGCCACCACTGTTACCGCTAATTACTACTACTGCTGTTTCCGCAGGGTTTTGTAATGTCAGCATTCGGAAGTTTCGGTGCAGGCAGTTGTTTTCCATTTCGGGTGGGTGGGGTGGGGGGGATGATCCTACTCTCCTACT
>CAJNJA010023119.1:0-33503 GCA_905231915.1 Symbiodinium necroappetens | reverse complement strand
TCTCTCTCTCTTCTCCCTCCCTCCCCGCTCTCTCTCTCTCTCTCTCTCTCTCTCTCTCTCTCTCTCTCTCTCTCGCTCTCTCCCTCCCTCTATAATCACGTTTGCATGGTCAGTTGCGACCGTGTCGTGCGCATACTGTCACATAATATCAACTTTAAGCTTGGCGCTATTCTAGTCAGCGCGCAGTTTGGCGAGGATCAAGCGATATCACATGCTTCTGCCCAATCCTCGAAATCAATCAGAGAGTGTATGTTTTACTGCACGGGCAGCCTTTGCAGTCGAATTCGGAAATGTGGGCATGGCAACTTGTTGGGCTGGGCGGTCCGAACAGTTTGGGTCGACACGGACTTTGACGTGGACCGGCAAGCTGCAGCTCACATGATTTCAGGCAGCAGCAGGAAAATTTTGACGAACTCGTGAACAGCTCCAATACTCCGCATGTCGTCTTTGACACTATGTGCCTACAGTGTTAGCATGTGCACCACCTCTTGTGTAAAGACTGTCGCAAGGCACGCACGAGACAGATGTGAAGACTGGCATACACATATGAGCAGCCTACGGATGATATTACTTCCGTGGACAGCACAATTTTGGATGCACCGTGCTGTCAGGCATTTTTTGATGGCCTTGGCTGGACCGTGGAGTCACTGGTTGAAGGGCTGGATTTGCAGGTCAAGAGTCTGAGCTGCATGTTTGATGCATGTGCAAGTCAACGTTACCATCCGCTGTCACCAACCGTGTTACAATGTTTTACTTTCAAGCTGCATCATCAATCACCCTCTTGCGGTCGGAGTTTGTGCTACCTAACCAAGGAGCGCTGTTGATCCGTCTTTTTTTGAGAAGGTGCTATCTGCAGGGTGTGTCCGTGTCCGACAGCCCGCAGTAGGCATCAGAATCCTTTCGAGCTGAGGTGCCGCGCTTGAAGCTGGTTGCACGAGGTGTGCTTGGCGGGCTGGCCTTGCTAGAAGAAGCAGGAATTGTACATAACGCTGCCCGGCTCATACAGCTTTCGCGCTTCGTGTCTTCTCCTTGCTGCGGTGGCTTTCAGGACTTGAAGCCCGACAATATTGTCTGGGTCGAGGCGCAGGATGCCCTTTGATTGATGACGTGTTCTTTGTATGTCCGCATTTTGAATCAGGGCCCATCAGGAACCTCGACCGTTCGCATCATTGACTTCAACTGCGCTCGTCGGGGACTGACCGGAAAGCTTAACAGATATAGCCGCCTTTGCTCGGCGCTTGGGCAGGTCTTGACAACCGGCAGAGTCCAGGACAAAATTGGAATGTGAGAGAAGGCGGTATTGGCTGCCGTATCTCTCTTACAGTCTTTACTTTTTCAGCATTGAATCTTGAACCACTCCGACGGTCGGCATGGATCCCTCAGGTGCATATTGCTCTCCTGAGATGGCTCTCGGATTGCCGGTGACGCATAGTACAAGTCCTACTTACATGTTGCACCAAGAGTAGCTATCCTAGGCTATGCAATGGTCTGCATCTCGAGGCAGTGATGTTTGGAGCTTGGCCGTCGTTCTTACCGAGCTGTACTCCAGACGTGCGGGACGCAAGCTGTGTCTGCCCGGTGCATGAAGGCCACGTGAGCTTCCACTCTGCTCTGGCCACTTGATACAACGAGTAAGGTCCCTCAAGCTTGGTGTTGTGCTGCGACCACGAAGCTGTACAGGCAGTGTTACATCGCACGCCAAGACTGTTTGCACTGGCTTGCGAGTTGGTGCTGTCCTCTCTTGTGGAGTTGTTCTCGGTGCCCTGCGAGGTATCGATAGCACAGGCACTGGGACTTTGCAACATGGCCGAAGGAATCCCGTCCTCCTTCCTTCTGCGGCCTGGTCGCAGCTCAGGAATTCTGGCAGTCACCTAGTTCCAGTTGCAAAACAGCGGGTACAGGTAAAATTTCAAGCCGGGATCGGAAGCGTGCATTGGCTTGGCCCCTCAATGGTTTACAAAACGCCCCAAAAATGCTAGCAAGTATAGCGGTTTGGGCCTGTGGCGGCGAGGGGCAGGAATCGGATAGTTTGTTTGTGTGGTTTTGGAGTTGCGCCGGCAGCTTTGTGCGAGATACTGACATTGCGAGATTGACCAGCAGACTGACTTGCCTTCAGTGGCACAGTGGAACGGGCAGCTGGCCTGACCTGCTCGAAACTGAGGAAGAGTCCTTTGACTTTGAACAGGACTGGCAATGCCGTTGTGCCCACGGTACCGCGACGACTTCGCTTGATTGGACTAACATAGGTGTACTCTGCCTCACCGAATGCCTTCGTCAGAGTCTTGTCTTCAGGAATTTCACTCCAGCTTTCACGACAGTTCGTGGACATTTGCCTCTTCGACAAAACCAGAATGCTGATATGGAAGCGCTACGACCCGTTCAGCTACACGCTCAGCAGAACCAAAAAGAAGTGGAAGGAGAAAAGCTTGACATGCGGGCAAGCACGCTGCAACTGTATGTTCGCAGGTTTGGGCTTGGCCATGTTTTCGGTCAAACCCTCAGCCACTTCAAACCTTGTTGAAGATATTGCGGAACATCCTTTGTGTGTGGCTGCGAGTCTGTGAAACAAAGGATCCAAGACTGATGACGAGGCGAACTTGCTTCGAGATTTCCTTGAGGTGGTCGCACATGCACAACAGTGCAGCTCCTGTGTGTGAGTTGGCATATTCCCGATGCGTAGGTTTGCCTCGTCTGGGACGGACTCCACCGACCTACTGCAAAGAAGCTGTTGACTCGTTCCGGTTTCCTCGGGCGAGGCGCTGCGAAGGCATTGCCGGAAGGAACAGTAGCTGTCCGTGTTTCCGCTCAACTCTCGATGCAATGCCTGGAGGCTTCCAGCGTCAAGAGGGCAGCCAAGCCACCATAAGCATCCATTTGTTACCCACGGCTCGGGCTGATGGTGGCAGTGCTGGCCGATTCTGTACAGCGAATTAGGATGTTGTGGAGATGGGCATTGGCTCGCTTGAGTTCACCCGTGGGTCACGGGTCCATCATAAGCCAAACAAGCAGACATTCTGTGAGAACAAACCCTTCAGTCTCGCAACCTCTCATTCCCTCAACCCTGCGACTCAGCATGCCGATCTCGCGCATGGCCGGTCCAAAGCCTGGCAGGGACTCCAAGCTTTGAGCTGCCCAGGAGCGGGAAGAATTTTCAAAGTCCATGTCGGCTGAAGTCGGCTGGCCCCCGCGACTCTTGCCAAAGCCCGGATTATCGGAAAACTGTTTCGACTGCGGGAATGCTTGCAGTCTGGGAGGCCAGGTCTCTTGGCGGCACCTCGCAAACTGTGTGCTGCATTGACCAATGTGCTGCTCTGCACACGTGTGGCAAGGCCGGTGCTGCATTGAGATGCACGTGGAACGACAACTCTCGTGGGATGGGGCTTGGCTGGGCAGAGGACTGCGGGGTGGAGCTCAGTGCCAAAGAGCGGCGAGGTGAGGAGGCAAGAAGGCAGATGGCGGGGGGGGGGGGGGGTGCTGTTGCAAGTCGACAAAGACTCTCCATGTGCCCCAAAATGCTTCTTCGGACTTGGGATGCGTTGTCTCTCATTTGCTGTCGTGATGCACGTTGGCCCCACCGACTCTCAAGCAGACAGATCAGTCAGTTCACACGGCAAAGAACAGAAGGCTGTGGATCAGCTGGGCCTTTAACTGCTCAGCAGGTGGATGAGTGCCGAACTTGTGTGCAGGTTGACCTTGGGAGTGAACGCATGTAGCTGTAACACCGTAGCTCAAATAATGGGAATGCTATGGCGTGCCTTTCAGGTATTGGGTGCGTGGTGCGCGAAGTCAGAACAAAGGAGTGCGGATTGAAACTGGGCATTGAGCTTTCTCAGGTACCTGCTCACCGTCGGTGTGCAACTTCAAGCTGCGTGGGCTTTCAGAAAAAGCCAAGGCTTGCATGTTGCATGCTATGCATGGCTACACATGTTCAGGTTTCGTGCTCCTCGGTGTCCGATGGACGTTGCCAAGCAACCTTGCTACCGCTGCACCGGCATGTTACTAGCAGCTCGGGTCGGTACTCCCTTGGAAGACTTCACAGGCCCTCTCTTTTACGAGCGTGAGTTGGTGAACATCTCCGTGAAGACCTTACTCATCGCCAAAGTCGAGGCTTGCCGTTGCCGCCGTTGCTATCGCATCTCAGGTTTTTCTCACAACGGAAGAAGCGCTGCAGTGGTGGACTGACGAAGGCAAAAACCCTCAAGTTTGGTGCTTGGCAGCTCCAGCTGTCCATAGCTGTCCCATCTCACACCAGCCACTTGCAAGTACCTTATTAGTGAAACTTCAAGCCTAACTGTTGGCGCCGGGTGGCGAAACAGACGCAGGGCATCCTGAGGTGCCGCAGAATAGTTATAAGCATAGATGGCTGCGAGGAGTTGTGTGCCGATAGACCGACATAGACCTCTCTGCGCCGGTGTGCCGAGACACCATCAGTCTCCCTCCCCGGAGTTCAATCTTTGGGGGCACTTTTATTTAAAATGAAGGAGGAGACATACAACACACACACACACACCAAAAAACAAGTAGCATGCACATCGGACAATAGAAGCTTCCATAATACGTACGACATGTGATATGTGTATGTATGTGTGTGCTTCTGGCGTTTTTTGGGGCATCATATCATGTCAGGTTATGCAAGTCATTTCTTTGATCATCACAACATATCACACCATACCTTATCATGTCGGATTAAGTTGTGGCCTTTAGGGTTTGGGATGTAGGTTCAAGACGGCTTAAGACAGGTCATTTTGTGATAATGGCAAAAATACCTTGTGAGATTGTGCTCTTTTTCTGCCAATGTTTGCGCCGACGTTAGTACGGATTGGATGGGATAGTCGAGCGTGAGTGACCCAACATTGTTGCTGCTTGGATGCGAGAAGATCTGGAGCCTGGAATGGAAGGCTTTGGAATTAGTGCACATACCCTGGAGATCGGTGTCGTATATTTGAAAAGTAGTTGTGTCAAAAACCAATCCATAAAACCATAAAACAAGAAGCCAAAACAGCTCATATCTCAGCCACAAAAACTGATTCCTGATCGCTTCGGTCCGCAATTTCGTGCTTTTGCTTAGCAAGACCCTTGAGGATGTCACGGCACAGAGAGAGAGAGAGAGAGAGTTTTGGCTCAAGCCATTTTGGCTCAAGCCGTGAGTGGTTCAAGCCCCCGACCCTTGAGCGAGAAGAGAGGGGCACAACCCGGCGCGTGAGAGCAAGCCGAGCGACGTGCCAAACCTAGGGGCAATCGAGCTGAAGGCAGAGTTCGCAGCACTACGCATCTTCATCCCCGAGGTTCGGACCCGCGAGATAGTAAAGGAGGGAACACGAGGGGATCGGGCGCGGCCGGCGTGAGAGGGACACTCACTACAGCTACTTGAACGCATTCGGCGAGCCTACGCATTGCCTTTGCCCACCGCGTCTTCCACCCTTGCGTCTTCGCTGGGTGAGGGACCCCTTGCAGCGGAAGATCGTGACTTGGGCAAGGACACCAAGAACAAGAAGTTCAATATGGCTGGTCCGGGGCACCTGCCACAAGCGATGCATGTCGAAGCCAATTCCCCGGGAGGAGCGTCGACAGCCTTCGGGGGGGGAACCTCAGAGGCTACCAGCCTCCTCGACATGAGCCCCCAGAAACGTGGGCGCATGGAGCAGCAGGGGCTCACATTGGAAGCCATCCGAGACATGGTCAGGGGGGAACTCCAGTCGGCAGTGGGACAGGTCAATGAACGCGTGGGCACCTTCGAGCAAAACGTCACTTGTCAGTTTGCGGAGACCTTCCAGAGAATGGCCAGAGTGGAACACGAGACTGAGGCTAGCAAGGAGCGACTTGCAGCGGTCGAAGACAGAGTAGAGGGGATCTCGGCCCGCATCACTCGCTTGGAGCAATCGGGGCCCCCCGCGACCGCGGGAAACAGCTCCGCAGACGCCAGGCCACCGGCCTTAATCATAGGTGGCTGGCACCCGGACACCGAGGCAGACAAGGTGATTGACCACGCCAACAAACTCGTGGCAGAACTCAGATTGGACCTGGACATGCGGGACGCCTTCGTCCCCGGAGTAAGACGGGGATACGCCATAGTTCCGCTGATTCGAAAGGACAACGAGTCGCCGGAGGACCAGAGAGCTCGGGTACAACATTGCATCAGACAAGTGAGGAACGCCAACGTGACCATCAGCACCAAGCTTAGCGGGGAACCATCCCGTCTCTTTCTCAATATCTCGCAGCCACCTGAGAAGAGGCGCAAAGTTCAGGTCGCGGCCAAGTGCAAAAGGTTGTTGCTCGAGTTGGGAGCTTTGCCAACGGAGGTCGAGACGGAGTACTCGACAGGACAGGTGTGGTTCAAGTCGCGCAAGGTGGCCTCGGCGAACAACCACATGGCCCCCGCAGGGAGCACCACCACCGGCACAGAAGGGTGGATAGACCTGCACACCATTGCCGACAAGCTCCACAGATCGATCGAGAATGTGCGAAATGCGTGGCAGCCCCTTGGGGCCGTCTTGAAGTGATTCGAAGCCGAAGCGGAGGCCCAAATTTTGGGCACACAGTTTCACCAACCCAAGCATGAGCTGGAATTCGACCCACTGACGTGCACTTGGAACTTGGGGGGAATGACGCCACCGAAGGTGCTCGACTTTCTCCACAATTTCGGGGGGCACCATGAACTCTCTGCAATCACCTTGATCCACATCCAGGAAATCATCGTGGATGTGGGCATCTCCTTTCAAGAGAGTGATCATTGGACGCTGGTTGCGGGGAAAAAAGCAGATGAGTGGAGAGGCACAAGCATCGCCTTCAGGTCTACATACACGCATGCACACTCGACCCTCCACCTTCGTGGCTGCTCCGTGGTGCTCGCCAATGGCAAGCACAAGTGGGGGGTAATAAGTGGCCACATACCGCACCACGCCACCATTGTCGAGACGCAAGAAATCCTTTGCGACTGGCAACGTGCAAAAGCAATGGATCAAAGCCGATTGGTGGTGGGACTAGACGCCAACGAGGTTTTCACCTTTTCGGAGACCGCCCCGTACTTCCCGCGGGGGAGCACAGCGAGAGGAGAAGTGATCTTGCAGTGGGCCGCGGAGCACTCCCTGATCTTCCCGCACCAGGAGATGCACAAGCCCACCCACTTCCCCTACTCGGGGCAATCACCCAGACGTCTCGACTACCTCATGGTGAAAGGCTCGCACCTACGAGATGGAAGAGTAGGAGAACATCGCGACAGAGCCAGCTCGGACCACGAGCCGGTTTTGGCCCTCTTCCAGATGCCAAGGCCACCGAGGCAGGGGGGCACCCACTGGGGACCTCGCCACTTGCGACAGAAACATCACGAGCTGCTCGAGCAAGACTACAGCCAGGGAGACCTACATCATCAGATTGCGGCGATCGCAAAGGACATGACTACTCGAGGCAGGGACAGCGAACGTTTTCGTGAAAGCAAAGACCTCAAAGCCGCTCGCCGACGAGCTCAGCATGTGCCACCAGGACCAGAACGCAAAGCAGCTTGGAAGCAAGTCCAGGCAGCAGTGCGCGAGGAGAGGAGGGCGTGGCACACGAAGCTCCACGAGGCGGCTAGCAAAAGGGACTGGCGAGCCTACCGGGCCCACAAACAACTGCTCCGGACCAGAGAATGGGAACACTATCTATTGGATGACGAGAACTGGCAAGGAGCACTCAAAGCCCACTTCAAGACCATCTTCAAGAAAGAGGCACCAGATCGAGTCACCCACCACATTCGGGAACGAGGGGAGCAACTAGGTCGCCTTTGCAAGCAAACAGAGTGGAGGCCTTTTACCTTTGAGGAGTTGCAGGTCACGCAAGCCAAGTGGCCCCGCCGCAAGGCGGCGGGGCCAGATGGGATAGTGCATGAAGCGCTAAGAGTTCTCACGCTTGACCACAAGTGGGCTTGGCGCATCCTGTACGTCCTCAATGATGCACTCTATCGAGGCACCCTCCCAGAACTGCTCCAGCGAGGCGTCACCGTTCTACTGCCGAAAGCCCCGACTCCGTCGGGGTGGTCAGACACGAGGCCCATCACCATCTCATCGGCTATGCTCAAGTGGCTGGCCCAGCTTTTACTACGGCGAACACAGCACCTACTGAAGCCCCTTTGCACCCTCCAGTGGTGCTCTAAAGGGAGACAGTCAGTAGAAATGCTGCTGGCCATCAGAAAGCTGGCCAGGATGGCCCGGGACTGGGGCACACCTTTCATCATCGTGAAACTCGATGTGAAGAAGGCCTTCGACTCGGCCTCGCAGTGCAGCATGAGCGACCTCGTCACCACGCACATCGGACAACGAGGATACCCGTGGGAGGCACGTGTGTGGCTGTCCTTGCTCCACGCCACAGAAATGAACGTGGAGTTCGGCGGGGAAACCATCCAGATAGACCAGGCCAATGGAGTGCGGCAAGGGGGACCAGACTCTCCGGTTGTCTTCTCGGCACTCATAGGAGATGCCCTACAGCAGACGGCGGCCAAGGCGACAACCAAGCAACAGACACCGGACCCTCGGCTTCCCCCCCCCCCCGCACTACACAGCGGGGTACATGGACGACGTCTATGTCTGGGGAGAGACCCCCGAGCACGTGCAAGAAATCATCTCGGTCCTCGAAGAGATTCTTGCGGAGCACGGCCTCTACATCAATCACCTCAAGACCTGCGCCATCTCCAACAAAGAGGTGCACCGGCTCCAGATCGCAGGGCACTCGGTCACAACGTGCGGGCCGGATCACCCCATTATGGTTTTGGGATCACCGGTCTCTTTCGCGGGGGACCAGCCCACCTGATGGCAGAGATGTCGACGAGGGCAAGAAAAGCTTTCTACGCCAACCGGAAGACTCTCTGCGCCAAAACCAAGCTGGCCAGCCGTCTCAAAGCGCATAACGCCATTGTGAGAGAGGCGGCGCTATGGGGGGCACCCACTTGGCCGATACATGACACCTTGCTTCGCAACGCAAACACGATCCAGCTACAGCACACCCGAATCATGATGGGACTCAACCGCAAACCCGGGGAACCATGGCACGAGTGGAACACCAGGACCCTCCGAGCAGCCAGGGTCACCCTCCACAAGTTGGACATTCCGCGGTGGAGCACAAGAGCCCTAGAAGCAATCTGGAGCCTCTGGGGCCACGTCGGCAGAGCCCCAGATACCACCACCAGAGATCTGCTCGCGTGGCGGGGGATGCAGTTTTGGACCGAAGAGCAGCAGAAGCCCAGCAGCATTGGAGCGAGGCACGCGGGAAGATACAACCCGAACCTAGACACCGAGAGACATATTGCAGCAGCAGCAGCAAACAGCAAGTGGTGGGAAAGCGCTTTTCACAGGGAAGCGTGGCAGAACATGGCACAAGCATTCATTGACAAGCATGACGTTCCCTGGTGCAGCGGCAGGCAGCCGGCCCTGAACAACCTCGCACCCAACCGCGGGACACGACCCCCCGCGAGGCCCAGAAGGCGAGCCATCACGCATGATGATCGCACCAGGATCGGACAGTGACTTTGCCCCTGGGTCACGCCCCTTCCCTCCCTTCGCCCCCCCCCGGGACTTAGGTGATGGAAACAACAAGGCCACTGCTACACCGTGTGTTGTTACTGCCACCAGCCACAGCACCACAGAGGAGAGAGAGGAGAGACCGTCGCAGTACCAACCAGCGCAGAGCCTCAGTCACATGTCACATTTGCCTTGCCTTTCTTTCAGCCACAGTTCAAGTGCACTCTTGATGTTGCAGCCAAGAGGAACACGCTCTTATGCGTGCCGCCAGCACGACTCAGCCTCGAGCGAGCTACCAGCTAGTACCGCCACTTCGAAATGAAGGTGGCCCTCGCAGCACTCGCGTGGCTGGGGTACACCCTTTTCTGCAAAGGGGCCCCGCATGGGGTCACCAGGATGGGCGCGCCTGGCGGACAGGCTGACAGTAGCGGCGGTGAAACGACGCCGCAGCGACCTCGGCAGCCAGCGCAAACCCAAGAAGGAGAACAAGCCTCAGGCCCGCTTAACCTCACGACGGAAGAGGAGGGAGCGCCGGCAGCGCCAGACGGAGACGCGCTCCCACCCACAAGACTCTTTGGAAGCAGCTCAGCAGCGGCGTCGACAGCAGGAGACCCGCACCCGCCAGCACAAGAGGCTACGGAGGAAGCCCAAGCACAGCCCCCGCAGCAGCCGGAGGAAGGGGAATACAGCCCGCTCACTGACTACCCAGTGCCACCCCACGTGGCATTCCAAGGATGGAGTGCCCTAGCAGACCACCAGCGACTGCACAGACCCTGGCTGGGAGAAGCAGCAGCAGGCCTGGACCTGGAGACAACACAAGCCGGTCTCAACCAGACACCACAGCAGAGGAAGGAAGCGCGAGCACAAGAGACAACACAAGCGGCAGCGCCCCAAGAAGGGGAAGACAGAGGAAAAGAAGCCGAGACAGAGGAAAGCAACAGCAGCACGCCCGGGGCACAGCAAGCTGCACCACAACTACACCCAAGCGGGCAGGAAGCACTCGCGGAGCCACACCAAGCAAGCAGGCCACAGCGACAGAGACCACAAGAGTCACCACCACAAGCAGGGGGAACCATCCCCACAACAGAGGCAGAACGCACTGCAGCAGCGGCCACAGAGCGGGCAGAGAAGGAGAAGGACACAGTCTCAGCCGAGACACCCAGACAAAAAGCAAAGCCGCGAGCGGGGGAAACGTCCCCCCCAGCAGCAGAGACAAACACAACAGCAGCAGCAGCGGGAAGAGCAGCAGCAAGGCAGGAGGGAGCAGACGCTCCAAGTGCCCAAGCGAACACCGGCACGTCCACTGACCCAACACACCACACAGCTTTGCCACAACAACCACTACAGCCAAGCGGACAAGCACCACTCACAGAGCCTCACCAAGCAGCTAAGCCACAAAGGCTGCCCCCACAACAAGCACCACCACAAGCAGGACTCCCACTTCGTCCAGACAACCTCCCGTCGAGAACACAGGCACCAACCGACGACGGACAAACACCAGAAGCACCGGGAGACTCACAAGCAGCGGCAAGCGGCAGCGGGGCACCCCCAGCAGAAGGAGGACGAGAGGACCAGCAGCAAACGGACACAGACACAAGCAGCTCTGCCCCGCACAAGCAGCAGCACAAGAGGAGAGAGGGGCATGGACCCATCCGAATGGCCCACCGAGACAAGAAAGACTGGATCAAGGAGCAATTCAGGATCCATGGGCTCCACAAGCCAAACCACCACACCTGGACCCAAGCAGAGGACCAGCTGCTGAGGTACCTCAACGCCAAGCCCTCCAACCCGGCCCCCCCAGTGGACATTGCAGCTGTCCTCAACAGCCAGCAGGACACACCCGCGAGAGGGAGCAAAGAAGACACCGAAGCAACCGAAAGGTACAGACAAAGGCAAGCGGAGCAAGAAGCAGCGGCGGGAGGGCCACACACCACACCGAAGACCACTGGCAGCCAACAGCGAAGCCAGCCCTACCCAGAACAAGCAGCCCCTGGCAGAAGCAGCAGCGACCTGGAGGGTCAGAGACGACAACCTGGAGGAGCAGCGACAAGCAGCAGCAGCGGAGGACAGCTGGGGCAAGAGCAAAACCTCCCCGAGGCGCAGGCACACCACCACATCCAGGCAACAGGCCAGCCAGCACAGCCGCAGCCCCAGCACACAGCCAGGCAAGCAAAACCCGAACACAGCCGCACGGCACCGGGGCACACGCCACACACACAAGCACGCCCCTCGACGGCAAACGCGAGCAGCCAAGCCAAGCCCGGCACGGCGGGGGACACCCGCAGCAGCAGCAGCCCAACACACGAGCCGGCAAGCAGCAGCTGGGAGTCGCTCCCAAACCCCCCCCCCGCCTCTTCGCCCCTGGACGTTCCCGCCGGGGCACACAACAGCACGAGGCTCACCACCCCAGCGTACACGTGGCGCGAACAAGGCCTAGTGAGGTACCGGCTGCAACTCTACCTCACTACGGGGCACACGCCCATTACGTGGCCACCCATTTTACCCGTGGGACCCACTATGGCCATAGTGTACCAGAGCATGCCCGCTGGGATCTGGTTGGCGGCTTCGGTCCGTCAAATGGGGCACTCGCCTCCTTACCCGCCCCACCACGACGGGGCGACAGTGGTGGCATCCAAACAAAACCCCTTGATGAGGGGGACCAGTTTTTCTTGGGCATGGGGGTCTCCATCTTCATGAGGGCGGTGGGCCCCTCCTATGGAGGGGCACCCAAAGCATGGCACCTCAGGGTGCACGAGGCAGCAAGCAGCCACAGCAGAGGAGCCCTAAAATTCTCCCGCATGACCAAGCCATCATCACCCTACGAAATGGGCTGTGGAAGTGGCAGCTCTACACCCTCGGGGCACTCCACTCACTGGGAGGCTACACACACCCCCTGCCCGGAGAACAAAACACACAAGGGGCACCCCCCCAAACAGACCCCAGCGCCAGCAGCAGCAGAGCCAGAAATGAGGCGCCGCAGCAACACGAGCAAGGCCAACAACGGGCTGCAGGGGCCAGGGCTGAAGCAGGACAAGGCGACTCAGACCAGCAGCAGACGGACACGAGAACACAAGCAACCCAACCCGGCAAGCCCACACACAACCCACCAAGCGGTAGCAGGTGACGAGAGCGAGACCAGCTGGCCCAGTGAAGACAGAACAGACCAGCCCAACCCCATGAACCCAGAGGAGAGCGACCGCACGGAGCTTTGGCAGCAAAGCAAGCATTTGACAAGCAAACAAGCCGCAGCAGCGCCAGCGGAGACCACCTGCCTCATGCAAAGAGGGGCACCCAGCAGCACCAGCAGATACCGAAGCCAAGGGGAACAAGAAAGCCGAGCAGCAGCAGCAAGAGCCAGAAGGTGCATCCTAAGAGTCCTCGAGCTCACGAGGGGAGAGGCACACTTGCAAGCGCAACAGGCCTTATGTGCACTGCAGCCGCCCCAGGAAGCAGGATCGAGCGATGTGGCAGTAGGCGCAAGCAGCAGCCACGAGGCACCCCACACCGGCCCAGCACCGCCAGGTTGCGGACAGCCGCCTCCCCCGAACCCCCACCAGACAGCGGGAGACCTCATCGAACTGGCCATGGCGACGATAGTGGCCCTCAACGAAATGGGGGAAGAGGCCGGAGTCAACGACCTCCAGCACGACCTCAGGCAGATCCAGCGGCTCCTCAAAGAAGGAGAAAGACTTTTTCACGGAGCAAAAAAGGCGCGGGATTGGCCAGCAGTCCACCGAGGAGAAGACCTTGCTGAAAGAGCTGCAGAATGTTGCAGCAGCTTGCTACAAGCGCTGGACACAGCGCCACCGGGGCACCAGCCCTATACCCTCGACGCGCTGGAGAGGATGCAGTACTTGGCCAGAGAAGCAAGCTCGGCTCACGCAGCGGCATGGGGCACACCCCATGAAGAAGAGGAGGACCTGAGAAGCGTGGAGGAGCTGCGCCCTCTACGAAAGCGGCCCCACCACGAAGCAGACTGCATTGCCCACGAAGGGGGGCAAGAGAGCCACCTCGAGGCACCCACCGCGCAGCAGGAGTTGCCCCTCATGGCAATGAGAAAACTGCGGCGGTTGATGCCGTTCTTACACGGTGAAGCACAGATCCTCGCGGGGGACGCGCTGGCGGACCTCTACCAATGGTCCACCCAATTCTGGGGGGACATAATTACTCTCGTGGAAGACAGCCAGGAGGACGAGCAGAGGCCGCCAGAACTGCCAGAAGCACCTCCTCTACAGCCTGAACCGGGGCACTCGCTCCCAGAAGACCAACGAGGAGAAGAGCAGCCAGGACTACCTGCGGAACCAGACCAAGAACTACCAGTACTACCAGCGACGACGCGACAAACAGAGCAGCCGACGACGAAGAAAAAACGCAAAAGAGAGACACAACAACCGGGAGAACCAGTACCAGCCGAACTACCACGAGGACCTCAACAAGAACTACCACCGGGGCCAGGACCGGAACTACCAGCACTACAAACGACGACGACAACAGACCAAACGACGCATGGTGGCTGCGGCAGAAAACGCGCCCGATGAGCATGAATTGGGGGAGCGGGCGGCGGGAAACGTATCCGATGAACATGACCTGCAGCCGCAGAACCCGATTACACGGAACAGTGCTTGCAGTGCTACGAGTTCGCTTTCAACCACAGACACGACGCCTACGTACTACGATGCCGGCGGAGTATTTCGGGAGACAAGGCATGCCGCCGAGATCACCCAATACTACCAGCACCACGACTCCCGCCCAGGCTACAGGGAAGCGCTCTACCAGGATTACGAGGACGACAACAGAACCAACTTCTGCCCAGGCCACTCCGCTTGCCGCCCAGAGCCCGAAAAGACACAGAGCCCAAGAAAGGGGACATCGCCGATGCCACCCGGGACTACATGCAGTACCACGACACCCACTCCGACTGCATCCAGGGAACCTACCAGTACCTCCACGCTCCACGCTGATCCGGATCACACGCAGCACGGGAGGCTCTCAGAACCACAGCCTGGGGACAGCCCATGAAAACCCGGATGCAGTACCGGGGGAATCACATGTTCCAGGAGGACACCGTGGGTAGGATTTGCACGAAACCAGACTCAACCTCTACTGTACCACGACCACACCAGCGCCGCCCCCGCCTTGAATCAAAGAATATCGACCTCCACCGCCACTACCCACCGACGACATCGTGGATTTTAGAAGGTGGAATCTGGGAACCTATCCTGCCTCATGAAGCTGAAGGAGCACAAGCACAAGTACAGGCCCCGGCACCCTTCGATGCCAGATGAAGGGGGTCCCCGCAACAAGCCAACGAAGACTCGAGGGGCTCCTACAACCACTACAGCTACGATGGGGGAGCGGAGCCCCAGCCGGGGAGCAAGGCATCCCAAGAACACGGAAAAAGACACGAAGCCGAGAACGTGGAGACCTTTCAAGAGAAGCAAGAGCCGCCCGCCAACACCAAGCCCGGCGACCACACAGGGGATATCAGACTCAACCTTGGGGCACATCAAGCAGTCTCCACAGCGGGGGCACAAGCTCCACGTCGCGACGACCAACATGGCGATGTCTCGAAGCCGTTCAGGACAGGGACGGCATGAACAACCATTTCACATATTCATGGGGGGGCTCCTTACCTGGCCCCCAGAGCTGCCGTTGTCGTCTACAACACATCTACATTTCAGATATCTGGCGCATGTAATCTGGAGAAGGTCTTCACGAGAGGTAGCCACACTTAACGCCACCGTATGGGCGAGTCCCACATCGGGGGTTCGCGCGGGTGAGACAAACGGCCAGATGGGGGGAATCCAAAGGCTATCTCCCAGAGGCGGGAGCTATCGAATTGATACCTGTGAGAAGGATCGCCAGGAACCTCGAGCCGGAGAAGTGGGCGTGGACAGCCATGCTTGAGGGGGACTCACAACATGGGGGGAACCCCGGACCGACCTCGGCGACCTGTACCAGAACACCAGGAAAAGCTCCAGTGAGTCTTCGGACCAGAGTGCAGCAAGCCACCGTAGGCGTAGATGTGCTCGAGGCAACCTCAGGGAGATCTTGTTACCCAGGTACGCCTCTCTACCGCACTACAACCTAGTCCCCTGGGGGGCCGAGAGCACCGAGCAGTTATCTCCACTAGTGCAGAAGGCAGCAAACAACCTACTGTACATAGAGGGGGCCTAACCATTCTACACTTGCAAGCTGTTTTCCATCCTTATCGTCCTGTGACTCGTATAGCTGCCATCCCCATGGGAATCCCGTAGTCCGCAGATGTGCTCAAAGTATCCTGGGGGGAATCTTGCGTAGGGGCTTTAAAACACAAACTGAACCTTAGCCTTGTTGCTTTCCTCCTGGGCATCCGAGAGCCTCAGTGGTTTCAAGGTTTTGGAAAGTTTCATAGAGGAACAGCTGGTTTCGAGAGTTCCTGTGAAACAATAACAAACAGAGGCAAGTCGGCGAGCAAGGTGGGATCCCGGTCGCATGACCAGAATATATAGTCCTACTCCTCTGTGTTTTCAGTGGAGGGGATTCCCTTGCGCAGCCCACAGTACAGCCGAGCCGTTGCGGGGGCGACCCCTTCCTCGGAGCTTCTAAATCCCCGCTAGGACTCGCGGGCGCGAGTGCGCGTGCGGGGGGGTTGGCAGCCGCTGCCCCTCTTAGCCCGGTAGAGAGAGAGAGAGAGAGATAGCACATGGGGGGCCAATAGGCCGAAGGGTTTGACACGTCCCCTACGCCCTGGGGAAGAAGAAGAAGAGAGAGAAAGAGCGAGAGAGCTATTTTGGCTCAAGCCGCGAGCGGTTCAAGCCCGTGGGGGGGGGCCCTCTGTGAGCCCTCTCTCCAAACTTTGTTCAGCACCCCCCCGCGACAACCATTCTTTCCTCTTCTCTCCGCCGCTTTTCCTGACTCTGCTGCCGCATTGCTGCAAGGGGGGAACGAGATCCGTGCGCTCCTCACCTCGGAGGCTCACTCCGGTGAGTTCGGTGTCTTTGGAGCAGTTCGGTGACCGCAGCGCAACCTGTTCCTTCTGCCGTTTGTGACCCACTACTTGAGGGGCATCGTCGAACCTGTACGGGGGATTACCCGAAGACCGTGACGTGTGCCTATAAGTTCACTGGGTGAGGGAGTACCCCTTCGTCGAGTCCGTGATAGTGGCAAGGCCGACAACCTCGTTAACTCCAAACTATGTCGGGCTCTATGGGGACAAGCCCGGTATGCCTGAGATGTAAGAAAGGCGCATCATATCACGGGGGTCATACCCGTACAGATCCGAGCTGCGTACTACATGGATGCTTGAGCGATGATGCCAGAGAGATCCAGGCTTTTCTCCACCAAAAAAGGATCGATGATGCAGTACAACATTTCCTCCAGGTGGGGAGGACCCACAACCACCGCTGCCAGCTCGTGCTTCGCCAGCCACCCCATGTTGGAGAGTCTGAGGGGGGAGGAGAGTCCCCACAAACATAACCCCTCCGCGGACAACTGCATCTTGTACGGGGTGGACAAGCCAACCCTCGCTAAGGCCCGATTGAACAAGAAATCGCTCTGGCACGTCCGCACCGCCGCATGAGCTCCACCTCGACGTCCCCGCCCCCCCTCCCCCCCCGTCCGGCAATTACGAGCAAGCAAACCGGGCACTTTCCGCCTGGGAGGACTACTTCCTCTGCGAGTTCCGGGGCCTGATCGACACAACCGGTTTCCAGCACGCTTCTAGGGGAGGATCCAGTCCCTGAACAGCCGAAGGCCACTGGAGTGCTGAGGGGACTTACACCCCCACCAAGCTGGTGCTGCTCGTGCTCTTCCAGCTCAGGTCGTCCCACCTGCCTCGATGCAACAAACGGGCACCTATTTCTGCTCAGAACCTGTTGAGCCCGTCGTCGAAGAAGAACGCGTCCAACGGGCAACACAGCTCGAAGCTTTTCGACCTGCTCAACATGGAGTACACGATTCTGCCGACCAGCCGCGGCAACACTCAACGATCCATCCTGACCTACCTGAACCCCCGCGTGGTCCTCAATTACATGCTTCGGGAGAGTCTCATCTACCAGAGGTCGACAGCTTTGAAGAATCTGAAGCCGTCCAGGACTACCAGGCCGGTGATACAGACGAAAGGGGAGTCACCTGTCCTGAGACGGAGCCGAACGTCTCCTCGAACATCTTCCACCTGGTTGGGGAGAGGAGCATGAAGATCAATCCAGGGGGCTCCACCCCTGCACTGACGTCTTCGACGACGACTTGGACACAGACGTTCCGGTACGAGGGGGACTACAACCACGATGAGGAAGCAGGCCCATGTGAGAACAGTGAGGAAGCAGGCGCATGTGAGAATAGTGCACAACCGGTGCCTTTCTGCCCTGAGACGGGGGACAGCCCCGAACACAGCGCCAGCCCGGGCACGGAGGAAGAGCAGAACGATGCAGCCCCGCCGTCCCCGGTGGGCCCACCACCGAACCTCACCGCTCAACAGAGAGCTCGTCTACACGAACTTCTACAACAGCGGGACGAACAGGGGCGAGCTCCCTTCGGACTTGATGCCGCGTACCGCCGCGCACTGAAAGCTTCCTACCGACAACACCGCAGACCGCAAACAGCAGCGCGTTGCAGGCACCTGGACCAAGGACCAACACAGAGGGGGTGCTCCTTGCACGCGGGCGAGTATGCTCGCGGTCACCTCTTCCTCGCCGACGTCGTGAAGGGGGAGAACCTCAGTGAGCAATGAGTGCAGTGAGAGAGGCCTAGTTTGAGGTAATGGGGGGAAATCCCAGGAGTAACCAAGCTTTCGCACAAAGGGGTCGAAAAAAACCTGTTGTGCTCCTGTAGCATACCCGGCATGCATGTTTCGGTCAGTTCGATCCAAGCGAGGCTTTTTTGCACCTCACTGTCAGTGCTTGCAAAGGGCGTAACCGATAATGTACCATACTAACCTTTTTAATGACGGGCCGCTGGAGCCATTCCCTCTCAATTTCGCCGTGCCCCCGCTCGGGGCTTCAGAGCCGCATAGCTCTCCAACCTTTATTAAACAGCCGGTTTGCCTTTCTTTCTTTTGTCTTCAGTAGGTTCTCGGGGGATTCGTTTTGGGTTAGGGTCGCCTTGGTTTTTTTCCTTGCTTGGTGTTTCTTTGGGGGGCCCACCTCTGCAATGCTGCCGTGCCTTCGAGCACCCTGCTCAACCGAGACCTTGAACTGTCTTTTCCCACTTATCATGTGGTTGAGCAATGATTGAGCGGGGACGACCCTCGAGAGCAAGTTCTGCTTGCAGTTTAGCCATGGCAACGACGTTGTAGTGTTCGATCTTCCTGTTTGTTTATACTTCCCTTCATGTTGTATGCTGTTTTCCCTATTACGAAAAGTTGCCTCGGTAGCGCACTGCTTCTTTCCACGCCCCTCCACAACGGTCGGGGGCGCCAAGAGCATTCTCCACCCCAAAGAAGCCACCCCACAGCTGCTATTCAACAGTTGATCTTGAGGCCGTGGAGTGGGAGCGCACGTTCCAGCTTGTCAAGGATACCTTGGAGGTGGAGGGGGTTCTGCCCCCAGAAGTATGTGTCGTCCATGTAACTGCCCCCGTGATGTGGTTGGGGGGGTAGGCACGGGTTGTCCCCACCTCTGTCTGTGTCTGTGTATGCGCCCAGTGCAAACACCACCCCCTTGCCTGCACAGTCTGGCTTTCCAGGGGTGTTCTGGGCCCACCTTGTGTGCACGACAGAGTCGACGACCTTGTGCAGATCCAGCTTAATGATCCAAAAGTCCCCAATCGCGTGCCATGTGCGCCACTTTGCGGAGTGTCAGGATCAGCTCTGTCCCCTGTTTCCCGAGTGCCGCCCACTGCAGAAGGGGGGGACGTGGGGACGCGAGCACGCAAGGCCTTCGCTAAGGACAAGGCCAGCAGCTGGCAATGATCAGGGGAGCACGGGCTCCGGGGGAGCACTCGTGCCGAGGAACGAGGTACGACGGTGTATGCTAGCGCTAAACTTCCATCGCATGAAACATCGAAGGTGTTTCGGCTAGTAAGACATCGAAGGTGTTTGCTGAGAAACGTCGCATGTGTTTCCGCTAGTTCGAGGCATCGAGTTATTGGGGTTCACATGGCCGATCACGTACATGCTATGTCCGTGGCCATTGTGCTAAAGAGCCCCCTATGGGGGGGCAAGTTTGAAGTGCCCACCCAGCCCACCCTGGAGATTGGCTAGCTTTGAACGCGGTTTCAGGCTGGAGACTTTTTCCGGGCGACAGGACTCTCCGCAGGGCCATGCGCACCTCCACAAAAACCGCATTGAGCGCTGGTCAACCTACGCGTTCACGATGATTTGGGGATTTGGGGACATGTGGCAAGAGCCCAGCAAGCCACCCTGGAGATGCTGCAGTGGAGGAAAACAACTAGAAAGCAACACGGGGCACACACTCGCATCAACACAGGCCCGGCAAAGATTGTACTGCATGAGAACGGCATGGGCCCCAGTAGAAGCACACCAAAGGCAGCAGGAGTCCCCCTTGACAGAACAAGCTTAGTATGGACCGTGCTTGCCCTAGAATCCCTAGAAGGCGGTTTGTGCTCCGCAGCGTCGATGTGAAACTTCACTGCGGCCACTCTTACCACTTCCCCTCTGGCTAAAGCCTTCCCTCGCTCTGCAACATCGTGGCTGAATGGCGCAGTGGAGGACAGGGTGTTCCAGTTGTGCACTAGAATCTCATATTAATATTTTCCCACCACGAGCAACAGCCGCGAAGCAAAAGACAAACTCCGGAATGGCTGCGGTTGCCCGCAAGCATCCGCAACCCGCAAATTTTGTTATCAAACTATTTGCAACTCAGACAGGCATGTGCAACGCTAGCCATCACGAGCGCACGATAGCGAATCACGAAACTTCATGAGATTCTGGCCGAAACGCCTTCAATAGTCTCGGATGGAATACGATTGCGCCGCCCCTGCCGCGGATATTTTCCGTGCGTCTTTATTCAAGGCGACGGCCCCTTCAGCAGACCCCGTGGCGTGGGGGGAATGGGGACGAAGCCCCCCGCACAGTCTGGTGGGGGGAGGGCGGGAGGGCACATTAGCACAGCGACAACCGAACCGCTCGACAGTCCTCCTTAAGACTTAAACCGCAGCGAACCAGCAGTGGGCAGTGGGCACACTCGCCGGGCAGTGCAGCAGCAACCAGCAACAGCACGCAACAGCCCCGGCACCCAGTGCAGGAGCAAGGAACAGCCGGCCAACAGACATCTCAGCACCTCGAGCAGCTTATATATTACATAAAGACTGAATACAGACCGACCATGAGCCCCTGGACCGGCGCAGTTTTGGCGAGACGGCGCACCTTTCCCATCAACCGGAAAGTCGGGCCTAAAGCGCTGCGACCGGCTTCAACGCGGTAGCCACAGAGAGCAACCACGAGACAGCAAGCAGCAGCCACGAACGCCAAGCACAAGCGACACAGCACATTTACCGCTAACAACGAGGTGACGGCCTGGAAGACGGTGAGTTCGCTGGAGCCAAGTCTACAGAGGCATCGCTCAAGAACCCATGGCCCATGCCACTCCGCTATCCAGCAGTTTCGGAGACATGGCTGCAACAGCCTGCCGCCTATGTGGAGCGACGTGGCGTCCCGGCTTCATCCCCGCGCCTTATGCGGCATATCTTACACAACTACGACAGCCAATCCCCTTGGCTTGTTGTTCACAAACTAAAACTTCTGCTGCTGCTGCTATACTTTCAACCCGACTATATGCTTTGACTCATGAAACAAAATAAGCGCTCTGCACGGCCCCACGCTGTAGAAAAAGGAAGGGTGCAGCATCGTGCAGGACAAGTATCACAGGACACCAGGTTATGCAACTCATCCCCGTTGGCTTGAATCTACCAAAAAATGTCGGCATGCGACGATCATGTCGCATGTGACAACAAAAAAATGTTGTCAGGGGTGCAACACAGTAACAACAAACATAAGACATCACAGGTCTCGGAGTCGTATCTGCGCCCAGGGTTGAGGGGTTGCAACGACAGCCAACAGCTCCCAGTGATGCAGCACATATGCTCGCGGAAGGAAGGAAGGGCGAGAGAGAGAGAGAGACATGATCACGTGTCACACCGACTGCAAAGACACAGGACGTCGGCGTAGCGCCTGCGCGCAGGGGTTGTGGGGGGACCCCCATGCCCCAAACGCCTAGCAAGCAAGCAAGCAAGCAAGACATCATCATGTGGGGGCGGTTATTTTACGTACTAGCTTCTCTCGTTGCAAAGCCCGCACGAACTTTCGTTCATACCCGAAGTAATCCATGCAAAACCGGGGGATCCCTGCGCCTTTGTTTCCGCACTTTGCATTGTTACTCTTGTTGCTTCGCTCAAGAGGGACCCTGGACAACCTATACTTGCAGTAGGGGAGTTACCATGCAAAACCGGGGGATCCATATGCCTTCGTTACTGCACGTTTCTTTGTTACCCTTGTTGCTTCGCTGAATATGGACCCCTGGACAACATGTACTTGCAATAGGGGACACTGCACTTTGTACCATGTCAATCCACCAGTGTTTCGCTGAGCCTTGCGGTGCGAACTCTTTAAGCAGGACTAGAGACAAGCAACATCCTTGTCTTGGTTCTTCTCGGGCAAACTCACTCAATGAAGCCCGCTGTGGCTTCGTAATCCCAGGTTCTTTTCAACGCACCCGTAAGGTAGTCTCAGTGATCTTCAAATTCGGGGGACAAGAAGGCGCAAATTCGCATACACGCATACCATGGGTGAACGATGCATGTTTTTCCTTCTGCCCTACCATACAACCTGGAGGGGAGGCCAACAGGGGGATGCAAGCATGTTTGTTTCAGCCGGAACCTTTAGCACTTCGGCCGGAGCCTTAGCCTTACACCACGGCCTTAGGTGTGTTTTGTATGCTGCTTTCAGCTGCTGCGTCCCCTGACTACGATGGCTACCCGAGTAAACCCTTTTTGGGCACTCTCATTCCGGTACAGCCGAGCTTCTCGGGGAGAATCCCCCAGGGGGACCCGTGCGACACCCCTGAACCGCGGGTGCGCGCTCGCGCGCGGGGGGTCGGGACAGGACGCTTCCCGGCTCCTCTGCCCTGTAGAGAGAGAGAGAGAGAGACATCATTCTTAGAGTTACGGGGACTCGTCCCCGAGCCCAGACGCCTAGCAAGCAAGCAAGCAAACATCATTTTTAGATTCGAGCGGGACGGGGTGGTAAGTTCAAACCAGCAAGAAGGCTGGTTCAACGGATGCGCTCTCATTGATGCCTGTCAAAACCATCTCCCAGGTCGAAGTTCTGACTGGCATGACAAGGGGAGTCAAAGCGTGATGGCAACTGTGCCAGTCTTGTCTCAACAATGAGTTCGTGGGCAAATCTCGGTTGTATTTAATTTAAATATATGTGACTTGGAAACCTTGCTCTTCTTGGACCTGTTGGTGTATTAACATTTGCTTCACAGCTTTGGGATTGTCGTCGTCGTCAAGAGGCTTTGCTCCCGTCACGTTGGACGAGCAGAAATGCTTCAAAAGTGAGGATCTCGGGAAGACAAGTCGTCCTGTGGCTGCATCTAAGTTCGGTTGTGGCTTTGCTCTGTTGCCACTTCATCTTCAGGTTCATGCAGCGGGCGTTTGCTGCTGCTTCTGGCCCCGCCGATGTGAAGGAATCGCCGCGTCTCCCACTTCGGCACATGAAGCTGAAATGAATTGAGTGTCCACTCTGAGGAAAACTCCTCGGCTTGACATACTTTCAGACAATGAAAGGCAATTAATGATATCTCATGTGGCATTGGGTTTAATTTGGTGACCCGCTACTCGTATGTATTGCGTGCTTTCCTGTTTAATTCAGGATTTGCGATTTTTCGAGGTGCCCTTTGTTATGTGCCAAAAAAATTGGCCGAAATTTTCTGTTGTACTGGTCAGTAATCTTAGTTGAGTTTTTCTTAAAGACTTACGTAAGTGACAGTTGTTGAAGCTCTATGAAGCTCTTGGACATGCTTCCTACTGCAAGTGAAGGAAGGCCAGCGTGACCGGAAAAGCGGCATAAAGCTTGCCGCGATGCCCTCGGATAGTTTCAGTTCTTGAAGCGCTGCTTTTAGCTCCGAAGTGCAAGGAGCCACCTACAGGCGACAGGCAAGGTCGCTTGCAGTCACCTGAGGCACCTGTGCTTCCGTACCTGCAGGCCGTGGCGCAAGTGGCTGCAAGTTGAAAGGCGCGCAGAGCATGTCTCGCGCGCACAGCGAATTAAATGAAGATTAACATTGTAGATGTGTGATCCTGTGATACAGCACAGTATTGGCACACCAACTTCAGCACAGCTCTACCCCTCGTTGCTGCTAGTTAGTAGCTAGCAACAGCTGCAGCGATCTGGGTCGCTTTACATGCCGAGCCAGGCATTCAGCAGCTTGCGAAGAG
Organism: Symbiodinium necroappetens; assembly: GCA_905231915.1. Lineage (NCBI taxonomy): Eukaryota > Dinophyceae > Suessiales > Symbiodiniaceae > Symbiodinium > Symbiodinium necroappetens. The sequence goes on along the minus strand of CAJNJA010023119.1, from coordinate 9,639 downwards.
ATCGAAGAGACTCATCTGTTGCGAAAGCTTGTGTGGATTTCTCAAGGGGGGCATGTCAGCAAAAGCTCAGCATGCTTTTGACGGGTTTCTCAAGCAGGGGCAGGAGGAGCCAGCATGGGGAAGGGATACATCCATCGGACACAATCGTGAACAGTGAACCCCGAAGCGCTACATCCCCCAATCCGAGCAGATCCATTCTAGGAATCCATTCTGAGCAGAAATCTTGGGCCGCAAGTCTGGGCCTCAACCTGCTCTGGTGCTGCAAAGGTGAGAGCAAAAGGTCTACATCCTGACAGCTCAACACCCGAAGCATCAGAATGGTGCAGAACGAAGAAGCCCAGCCAACACGATCCCGAACTTAGCACGGTCTCCCCAATTAGGGCAACGCTTACACTTCTGAATTTCTTGTCATCGCCCCGGGTTGAGCGTCAGCTAAGCTTCGCGCAGGCCAGCGGCAGATGAGAACGTGTGCTCAACCTCAACCTGTGCTGTTGATCCATTTTGATCGGCAGTTGCTGGCACAATCTGCTGTCGCAAGGCAACACAGGTCACAAGGGGACTCAGATCAGCTTGCGCCAGGCCAGCCGAAAACGAGGAACCCGCGTCGAGTCATAGGGCACAGGAAGACATAGAGTCATAGAGTTTACTTATAAGACCAATTCTTAAATGCAAGTGGGTGTACTGCTGCTTACCACCCGAACGCTCGCAGGAACAGTGGCCCGGGCTTTGCACTGAGCGATGAGTGGTGAATGATTAGTGGAGCAGTCAACACTCAGCAATGCGTCCACATCAGGTTGGGGCCGCGTGAGCCAGCAACAAAGCAGGCCATGGTCAATAGTTGGTCGGGGTGTGGGAGTGTTTCAATCATAGGAGCCCAAAAAGTGTTTGGGCGAATGGGGTTTTCAGTAGGTAATGGGGTCCCGAATCCCAAACTCCACAATCTTGAAAGCCTTTGCTGGCTGCCAAGAATTTCATGCACCCTTCGTTTTGGGCATCTCATGCTCAACAGATCTCGTGAGCCAGTAGCACATTCAGATCCTCTTTGCGGTTCATTGGACAATCCGGGTTTGCACAATGGGCAATGGCAGGGAGAAAAGGACGGATTTGATGATGTGCAGTTGTCTCTTAAGTGAAGAAAATTGCTACTGGCAGAAGCTTGGGAAGGCTGAAACTGTCCATGCTGGCGATACCTGGCGATGGTGTCCATATCCACAGCGAACGTGATTTCAGGGATGCCAAGAATCATGCCTCCAAGCCCCATATTATCTTGGCACTTGTGGATCAACGAAGAGGTGCGGCCGGGGGGGCAGCATCGAAAGCTCGTGAAGATTTCTGATTGCAGGCTGACTTCTGCAACGGAGACCACCAAAATGAGCAGCGTGGTTGCAGATACTCGAACCACTGGATGCATTCCTGTCCTTCCTATCGTCCTACATGTCGAAATCTTTGAGGCCACAGATTGACAGTCGACACCTTGGCAATACCGTGACGCTAAGCTGGAGACATCAGCAGGGGATGCTTTGCACCCAAGCAGCTGTTTTAGGGCGCTGTGGCTTCGATACCCGAGCCTGACATCGATTTACTTTGGCGCGAAACTTAGAAGCCTGAACCTGTCAGCACATCAGCCCCTCGGGCACTAAAACCCACTTCGAGTTGGACTGCAGTACCTCTGGCATGTGTGCCTTCGCGTCCATGTTTGCTCCCCACTCTCAGGTCGTATGTCTTTCCGCACGAGTCTCCCGTTGCTGCCAAGATGGATGCTTTGGGGCTACCAAGGCGGGGAATGCCGATCACTCGGCTCGTAAGCGATCGGCGCTCGGAATGAGTCTCGTTGAAGGTGGTTTATGGACCTTGCCAAGCCGGTGCGGACACCCGTTCAGGCTTGAGTACTCTTGTCGCTTGACCTGAAAGCACTTACTCTTGGTGGTAACCTGGCTTGCTTGATGCGAAGGAGCGTGCACAGCCGATCGCCCGGACAAAGAGTTTGACACGCCCTCCGGAGGTGTGGATCACAGTTGCTTGATGGTTACCAGAACTAAGTACAGGAATGCCGCCAGAAACAGTGACACATGGAATGAAAGAACGAGGTCAAAAAGACGCGAAGGACCAGTTTCGTGAACGCCTCTCACGCGAGGACGGGCACCACAGTGTTTTGGTCAAATGGTGGCACAGTGTGGAACACTTGTGTTGGAAGTGACAACGAGCACGCTCGTCTCCTTCGACAGATGGCATGTGCTCAGATGCGTGGCAGCATCGATTTCTGCGCTTTCTAGGTTCTTCTTTGGACCAGTTCCTTGGTTCCGTGGATGTGATCAACACCGTGCCCGAATAAATGCTGCGAGTTTTTCCTGAAGATATGGGCGAGACGACTTCATAAATGTCAGCACGCTTGTGGTTCTTTGGTGTCATCGGCTCCTGGAGTCCTTGAGAAAAATGCGAGAGCCCTCAGAGGTGCGAATTTCTACAGTGTGAATGGCACCTTCAGTGTTCAGCCAGCCAATCAGGGTACACCATGATACTTTCGACCATGCTATTCACACTGCCTACCGGACCCTCCATTCGTCATATTCGTCGAGAGACTCGCCAACCTGTCCTCACCTTGGCGGATCACAGCCGGAACGACGGGGCAAACCTTCGCGCTCGGTACCAACTTCCCCCACTATTCCGAGCTCGGCACCCAAGTTCGGCAGCGCCCCAGCACACCGTACAGCCATGGCGACGGGGGGGTGCTGGTGGGACCGGAAGCTCAGTCGTGCAGATTGGCACAACTTTGGACTCGTTGTGAAACGAACTGGAACCCGCCTCCCACGTACCAGAGGTCTCAAAGGCTCCACCTGCGGCATTGACCGCTACGGCAACTCCCAGTACGGCCCGCTCGGTTATTTCAACATGAACCACAACCATAAGCCAATGCTCGAAAGGCACGACCAGCGACCGCGGCTCGCCCCGACTGAGCGCTCAATGTGGGTGAACCGCGATGCTGACATAAGCGCGCTTGGATTGCCACGTTCCGGCTACGACAGGAACGACTTTCACGGTTCATCTCCTTTGACCTCCTTGCCTATGCTTGATTGCTCGTCAGCAGCACAGAATTACATGTGCGCTGATATCGACGACTTGTATGTTTGCGCGATGGCTGCACATGGCTTCCCCTGCCCCCCGCCCCCCCGCAGACTTCGATGCAAACTCCGATGATGTAAAGGCGGCAGCAGGGTGTGGACCGAAGTTCCCTCGTTGCCTCGGCAGGCGCTATCAGGCGCCATCCTCACATAAATCCTCACCACCGCGAGCTCCCGCTTCAGACCAAGACAGGGAGGAAGACTCCGATTGGTGTAGGAGACACCAAAAGTCCGGTCAGCCCCCGTGCTCTGCCTGCGCTCATCCACAATCATCCGCCCACCTTCAAAATTATCCACGGCGTCGACCGGCATGACCGGCGGAGGGTTGTTCTCACCACGGACCACATGGGCCCAAACACACATATATCACATGTCATGGTTGCACACGCAGTGGTGAGGAAGCCCTGTATCAGACTCGACTACGATGTGGACATGCAGGTGGGGGACATGTGCTCATCAAGGGTCCGTAATCGCCCTTAAAAGTTGACCAGCAAGCGACCAATTTCCTGCGGTGCTCGAAACCTGTCCGCAGCCGCTGCGGCAGGGGCAGGCGACACCTTGTCAACGGTCCTCCTCCATAGCCCCGATGCACCTCAGCACCGCACTATCCCTCTGTTGAAGAAGTCCTCTATTGCACGGCTTGTGGGCTTGCAAGCTCACAGGTCTCCGCATTTTGGGTCAAACCTTCTCAAAAGGGCTAAAACCATTTCGAGCCGGGCCCGGACGACTAGGGTGCTTCCTCTTTCCTGCCGCACCCTCTCTCTGGCTGACATGCTTGGACAACTGCCAGCCGCGACAGGGGTCCTATGAAGTTTAAGGTTTATAGGGTGATGGGAGGACGCAACCGCCGAATCCGCCGATAGGAGTCGGTCCGTCGAGGCATTCCGATGCATTCTCTACGTGTGGACAGCACCGGACGTCAAGTTCGGAACATCGCAGACGCGCCAGGAGAGGCACGCATCCAAGGATACTATGTTCGCGGTCAGCGTTGTCCGTTTCTATAATCATGTCGACCGCAGTGCACCAGATTTTCGCAGCAAGTGTTGCAGGACACCAAGTGCAAGCTTGGTGGGAGCCTCGCCAAAGGCAGATGGCGCCGCGAATCTAGGTCAGAGCATATTCAGCGGCAGTGTTCAACAGGCAGGAGCCTCCACCACCATGACAATTCTGTCACGCAACCCCATCTTTGCACTCGGGCATATGCTCCGTGCTTCAGGTGCTGGAAGAGTTGGCGAATGCAGCTTGAGACCATCCTACTTGTGTGTGCGTGGAGATCGAGCTCGCGTCAGTCATCGTCAGTCCATGTTACGAACGCTTGATGACGTTGCTAGATTGTTCGAGAGGCAGTCGCAGCAAGCAGTGCTGCATGTATTGATTGAGATAAGCCTGGAAGATGGCTTCATGGACATGTTACATTTTGGGATGCATGCGTAGTTGGTCCATCACGTGTTTGTGCAAGTTGCCTCCGTTTATGCCTTTCGGACCAAGTTACGCACGAGCGCACAGAGCACAAAGCCTGAGCCTCGTGTGTAACATTCGGAAGACGTTCCAATCCACATACTGATTGAAGCAGTCTTATCGTGTGGAGTCTTGAAAAACAGTAAGCTCAAGCCCGCGACCCCAATCGACAGGGATGGTAGCAAGTTCAACGCATTGGCATTCGAATTCAAAAGTAACCTATCAAAGTTTAACCGCCTCGGAAATTAAGAAGGCTCCTTGTGTGCTACATAGTCTTGTACAGAAGCCTGCAAAACAGAAGGTGTCTAAGGAGCATTTGTGTGCATTGGCCCCTCCGAGCTTTTCGTGAAGCAGGGCCTCAGGCACTTCCGGGTCGCATGCTGTGGTGGGGCTGTTTCCAGCAAGTAATCGTACTGCTGAACAGGGAATATTAAATCAATTACATGCCGGAGTTGCGAGAATCCCGGGTAATAATCGAGGGTTTCTATACGATCGACATAGTGAATTTCATTTGCACGAAACAGTGGGTGGGATGAGTAAAATGAAGGAAATGCACAGAGACCGCCAAGGCCCATTCAATGTTGGTGGGTCTGAGTCGAGAGTTCGGCTGAGCTCACGGTTGTTCGCGAAGGAGGCTTGGCCAAAGCCTTGGTGAGCTACTGTAGCTATCAGATGTGATGCTGCTGTGGCGCTCAAGCTGTCAGTTGCACGGCGGTGGAAAGTGATCTCACGACACTCTTGGGGTCCTGCGTACTTTGACAGCGGACGTGGGCCACCTTATCGATACTTTGATGCGGGAATGTTTGGAATGATTTGTTTCAGCGCCGAACGGTGTGTCTGCACAGGTGAAGATGAATTCGACGCAGGACAGCCACGCCGAAAAACTGCCAATGACTGGAAGGCATGTGCTTTTAGAGGTTGTTAGCATGTTTTAGCATGTCACACCAATTAACACCTGAGCTGTAAAGCAAAACATCTACCGGGAGCTGGCCCCAGCTTTCCCGCAGCTTGTTGCCGATCGCAATTCGAGGTCACCCGGTTTTGAGGAGGGGCATGGGTAATTCGCTGATCTCAGTAGGTTGTTCCGGCTACTCTCATGCGACGTGTGCATGCACATGACTTGCCAGGAGCCTGCAATGATGTCCAAAGACCTGCTTGGCCTCTCTGACTTCATTGCAGGGCCAGAGAGAGCAGTCCTTCCAACCTTGTACATACAGAAGGTATTCTGCCAACATGATGTTTGGATGGCAAGGAAATGCAGTGTTTTCTCTCAGTGTGCATTGCAGCTTCTCGCAGCAGCCAGGAGGGGTACGACAAGCAGCTCGCAAGTGCTGAAATGTCGGCTGTTGTTTTGCTTTGCTGAAGCTTCTCAGCCAGGTTACCACGGAGCAGGCTGCGGGGCAGCAGGCAGGGCCGTTGTTGACTTTGGTACAGATGCTGTCTTTCAACATCCTGGGCTTACCAAAACCTCAGGCCATGTGCCGTCTTCTGTCTGCTGCCTGCTTTGAGTAGCAGCAAGTTTTGCTTTTTCTCCAGGAGCAGATGATGCTCACGTTCTGCCAACGACTTCAGTCAGGAGCAGAGGTTCGAGGCGCCTTCCAGTGTCTTTGATTGGGGATCCCTGGACCAACACAGGCAGGGAGCTAGTTGTCCTCAGCACTTCCAAGAGTCCTGGTCCAAGACGAAGACAGTGTGTAGTATAGACCACCTCCAGACCGCACTCAGTGTGTCAGGATGGTCCGATTCCCGACTCTTTTGGCCGGCGGTGCAGCAGGCTCTACTGCTCCCACAGCACTGGGTGCGGACCTCGGGCATAGCAGCTTTGCTCAGCTCTCTGAGTCCTTTACGAAGCGTTTGGAAATCAACAAGTTTGAGTGCTTACGGGAAAACTGTCTTGAGATCTGGTGTCCAGCTGTTTGGGCACAGTGAGTAAGTACAAGAATACAAGAAAACATGACACCAATCTCCGTCAACCACTCTCTCTCTCTCTCTCTCTCTAAATCCCGGCTAAATCCCCAATAGCAGCTGCGGCCAGTCGACGTTGACATGGGGAAGCCTGCACAGGCTCTTTCAGAATCTGAGCGTCAGCGTATGAGTGCTGAGACACAGGCAGCGCTGAACGATTGGTGGAATGCGCAAAAATGTGAAATGCGCGGCCTAAGATGAACCTTTTAAACGAGCAGCTGACAATGGTTGTTTCAATGGCATTTTCGTCTGGTGAACGAAGGCCGCATCTATGTTGATCGAACAACAAGACAAAAATCCACTAAATTATTTCAACCATCCCACTACCCAAATGTGTTCAAGACTTATGCATGGTTGACACTTCGAAGATGTTCTTTGAGGAGCTCATGTGAGACACGCAGTTTAACAATGGATGGTTGGCACAAAAACGCATCCTCGGCAGATCTGGTGCGAACATACTTGCACACAGCAGAATTGCTGAGATAAGAGACGAAGCATTTTCTGTTTTCTTCGTGACATTTCGGCATGAAGAGACTAGCTGCATAGGCAAGAGGCTTTATTGCCATCCAGCATGGCAATCGGTCAGTTTTCGAATAGATACTCATTCAGGGGATCCTGCCAAAAAGACTTGGGAACTTAATCAGACTATGCAAAGTGGCAGTGCCTGCATAGCTTGCTTTGAACCATAGCAACGGCTTGGAGACGTACCAGTTGAAAGTTCGAAGCATAACCAAGGCTTGCAGAAGGAAGCGATCAACATCCCGACGAGCGAGGGACGTACTTTGGGTCGTGGGTCCCAGACAGATCTATACCTTGATTTCCAAATGTTTGAGAGCAACGCACCCTTCCTCGCAGATCTGCTACGTCGGAGAATAGCAATGAAGGGCGTAGGTGCAGTCTGTGCAGTACAGCCTGGGTGCTGCCACAAGAGCCGTGTTCACGCGGACTCCGAAGCGCGCGTAGCTACCACAGCTCCTGCGGTGTTCGCTATTGACTGACGGCACATCGCAGCGCCCATGAGCAACATTTTTTGAGATTGAGAGCAGCAGAGTCCAAGGCGCTGCCCGCCAGCCTTGGGCTTCAAAAAAGCTCAATGTTGCCGGCAGAGTTTCTCGCAACTCGTATCATCACTCTGCGCACAACCACAAATCCGAGCTGGACCCCTCCTGCGCTGATGGGAGTGAGGGTGGAGTCATTGTTATAGCGCTAGAAGGGAGTGTGGCGCTGTTGGCCGGCTGCTACAGCCCAGGCCGGCACAACACCGCCACACAAGCCTTCCAGAGTAGTAATCACGCGATGCGGGTGTGGAGCACATACAGCTTTCCCGTCGGAGTGAAGCTAAGTGCGAGGACCGAGACAACACCCCACGTGCCACACATTGCAGCAACTTGCACATTCGCAATTCCTACCACATCTGATTTGTGTGAGGCACGTGTGCCTTCCTCCATTGCCAGTGCAATGCCCGATCGGTTTGCAAGATGTTGCTTGCAATCGCACAGCATGAGACGCTCTCTGTTGCAATGCTCTGGCTGGCTTGGCCCTGCTTTCGTTTCCAGCCTGCGATGGTCGCAGCAGCTTCTTCAGTGGCACATGCAGCAACGTGCTTTCGGAGTCAGCTTTGTGCCTGAAGATGTTTTGCATAGCTCATCGACTGGGCCTAGGCTTAACCAACCCATGTGCCATGCTCGCACTAGGAGGTTTCGTCAGAGGCCCATCATTTGTCGCACTTAGAGTCTTTGCCATATGTGAACAGGACTTATGCCAGCATCCTTTGCAAGAGCAGCCCCGATCCGAAATGCAAAATGCTGGAGACAGTTGCTTAGCAACGGATGCGCAATCTCACAAAAAACTCTCTACTGTCGCTTCGATAATATTTCCACCATGCATTCGATAGGCGCACCTTCAGCAGCTCCGAGTGCATCGTTGCTGCCCGTGTGCTCGCAATACTTTCCGAGATTGGTTTGTGCCAGAACAGGACACTTGCAGCCCGATGATGCGCTCTGACCATCCATTTGCCTTAAGTACTCGTGCTGAGTGTACCCATCACGCCTCCATCATTGATCGCACGCGATTTCCATGCCGCGTGCGGGCCAACGCTATCATCCCTTGCCGGCACAGCCCCTCGACATGCAAGATACTGTGCTCCGATGTCCAGCACAAGACGCTGCACGTTGCAAAGCTCGATGTCTATGGACACCGTCGTCCCCGTTCGAGCCATGTGTGGGGATGCCGGACAGCTTGCTTTCTGCAGGACTTGGGTCGATTTTCCTTGATGCACTTATCACATGGCATAGATCGTTTCCGACAAGGCCTGTGGCAGGACGGACAAGCAACTCTCAAGTGAGGAGCATATGACACTGAATGACGATGTTGCCCCGTGATGTGCTCCTGCCTGTGGCTCGGCCCCCACCTCCCAGCATCTCCCAACTCAGTGGCACCATACAGTGTTGCAGATCGCTGCTGGGCAAGTGCGGCATGGTAGATTCATCAGACCTGATGGCGTGACGCTTGCTTTCAATGCACCCTTTAGACTGTACTTGGCGCCGGCAGAGGACGACGCTCCCGTTTCGGAGCGCTTCCTAAAGCCTGGTTGCAGCGTTTATAGCACCCTACGCAAGGCGGCATCCCGCATCTGTGCAAGGCATTCCGAGATGGTTGTCTGTGTCACAAAACGTTGACATTGTATGTGCAGCTCAGCGATTGGCCTTGACAATCCGTTTGCCGTACTCGTGGTGGGTGTGCTCCTCACAGCTGTGCCATCCGTCACATGTGATTTGAGTGCAGCACGCGTGCCTACATCCTGTGCCATTGCAAAGCCCGAACGAGGTGCAAGATGTTGCTTGCAATCGCACAGTATGGGACCCTCCATGTTGCAATGGTCTCGCTCTCGGCTTGGCGCTGCCTGTGTCGTAGCAGCTTCTTCAGCGGCACATGCAGCAAGGTGCTTTCGGAGTCGGCTCGTGCCCAGCTCATCGGTTGCTAGTAGCCTTAACCTACCCAGGTGCCATGCTCGTGTTAAGAGGTTTCGCCAGAGCCCATCATTTGTCGTGCGGATTTGCAAACCGTCGACGGGACTGATGCCTGCATCCTTGGCAAG
>CAJNJA010023108.1:13060-33512 GCA_905231915.1 Symbiodinium necroappetens | reverse complement strand
CAGGGCGCTTAAAAGTTGCAACTTTACCTCGCGTTCGCGCGCGCGACCACGCCAATCCATGCAAAGGGTTGCATTCCCGATCGATGGCATCGGTGCTGGTTCCGGTTTTAGAAAGAAAGATAGATATACCGAGATGTAGATAAAGCGGTTTAGACGCAGATAAGTCGGGTACTCGACTCGATGTACTTCACTCTCTGTATTTGACTCGATGTAATTGACTCTGTGTACTTTGCACTTGACTCGATGTTCTGCACTCTGATGTACTTCACTCTGTGTACTATGCACTTGACTCGATGCACTTCACTCGATGTAGTTAACGCTGATGTACTTCACTCTGTGTACTATACTCTGTGTACTATGCNNCCTATGTACTTCTCTAAAGGGCTTCGCACGGAAGAACCCTTCGCGATGCTTTCCGGAAGTATCCAAGAGCTGCCGAACTGTGAGCCGGGCGTGAAAAGGAAGCGGCTGCCCAGGTTCCGGGCCGTGACTAAGGCCGCCCGCGCCTCCGAAAAAACAGCGTCAGAATCTCAACGTTACTGAAAACGAATCTGAACAGCATCCGTGGCAGAATTGCAGGTCTTCTGTTGTTGCTGCTGCTGTCAGGACGGTGATGGTGGTCGTGATGGAAATGTGTTTTCTTCTTATACTTCTTCTGCTTCTTCTTCTTCTTCTTCTTATCGCTGCTGCTGCTGTTGTTGTTGTTGCTACTGTTGCTGTTGCGACAGTTGCACGGCTGCAGGCACAAAGTATAGGGGAAGTAGAACCGACCGGCTCGCACGTCGTAGCTGCATTGAACCGACCAGCTCGCACGTTGTAACTGCATACCTTCCAGCAATGACTCCCAGACGGGATGGGTAGGACATGGCGAAAAGGAGAGGTTGCTGTAAAGTTCATGGGTTACTAATGGTCTTGCAGTCGGAGCAGGGATTTCCAAACCTCTCAGAACTACCCCCATCAAACCCAGCCTTTCTGTTCAAACTCCTTCTGAGCTGCAAGACTGAGCCCTGCATACATCCTTCTTTTCGGGAAGGGGGTCCCGGCATTCTCAACTCTTTTTGTTCTTTATTTCTTTTAACAGCGCTGCTGTCAGGGTTCGACCGGTTCTTTCCAGCAGTCGCTGTTAGCCAAGGAATTCTTCGGAGTTTTGCTTGTGCGGAGACTTCTCTGGTGCATCGGGTCTACGTACCACGCCAGGAGCTTTGAAACAAGCCTGTGAGCAAAAGTCGTTTGGTAGCCTTCTTCACCACGACTTTTTCGCGACATCATCAACTCCTACAGTGAAGGGCAATGACATTATTGATGGTCCGTGGTCCTGGGCGTGTGAGTGCATCCCATTCATATTTCAGAGCCCCGCCTCTTCCCTGCACCATCCTTCGACCATTCCATACCATTCCCACTGACGAGTTTCGCATATTTCGAAGGGCTTCTTCCCCCCCAAAATTTCCGCAACCGCAAAGACAGCCCCAAACCCCTGGAACAAACCCAGCAGCCCTCTCTGAATACCTGAACCGCTTCGACCCTAAGTCCCTATAAGCCCCGGATCCTCCAAACCAACAAACTCCCTCACCCGGAAAAGCCTCAGCCCGATGAACTCCCCGGAAAAGCCTAAAAAAGGCACCTGCCTCAGCCTCCACGAAGTTGTTCGACATGTAACGAACCGACACGCCCTTGAGGCGGTCTTCCTGAAGGCCAAAAGGCTTTGGGGACTGCACGAAAAAAAACACATGGCTTGGGTTTTAGGGTTTTGGTTTTTATCGTTTTCTCCCTCTTGGGTTTTAGGGTTTGGGGTTAGGATTTCTTAGTTTAGGGCGCCCTTGAACGTCATGAACAGGGTTCAGGGTTTGGAGACTCGGAAGCACACAATTTCTAGAAGTTCAGGAAGAACCCTTTGGAGTGTCAGCAGGTGCCTTTTCAGCTTGAGCGGATAGCGCTTTAAGCACCGCTGGTGTTTCGGTATCGCTGCCCCGAGTTCTGAAAAAGTCCCGACATGAGGGAAGACACGACGCCCTGGGACTCTCGAAGCGCCGCTTGTGATCGTATTCGACATTTCCAGCCAATACTTGGAGGTTCATGGTTAGTTATATGTAGGGTTATAAGTAGGGTAACTATAGTTATAACCTATATTAGGATAACTCCAATTATAACTACCCATGAACCTCCAAGTACAGTACTTGCGCTGGTCGTCTTGTTCATGGCTAGTCCATCTGCACGCTTGATCGCTGCGGGCTTGCCCGAATACTCACCGCCAAAAGCGAGAAACACAGTCAAACGCAAAGCACAGAGGCGACACAGTAAATACAGAAACAAGACAAAGACTGCAGAACGAAAGATCCAGCGGTTTTTCGCTACATTTCTCCACCGCTTCTTTTGCTCGCACGTTTTTTGGCGTGGCCATCTTCTGCCTCCTGTCGCAATTTGGATCAAGACATGAGCCTCGGGCCAGTCCCACGTGCCACTTGGGCAGAGGTTGCTTAAGACTTCACTTTTGCTTTCTTTGACAGATCCGGTGCACGAACTCGTGACAGCGCAGCGGGACGCGTCTTTCTCAGGAGCAGTTTATGGCCCTGCGCTTGGCCGGTTGAAGAGCTACAGCGCCTGATACAAGGGCATTGCCAAGCGTGGAAGACTTGCAGTTAAGAAGCTGCATGAGGGCTTAGGATTTCATGTCTCGGCACCATTTGAGCCACTGAGGCCAAAAAGTAGCAGTGCGGTGTGGCAGTGCTATGTGGTGCTGCGGGAGTGCTGCGATGTTCTCCCTTTGAACAGACAGGCAAAATCCTGTTCTCGCTGGTAGGTGCTTTGAACAATATCAAGACTGTCTTCGAACCACGCATTGAAAAGGCGACTCTTCGTAGCTGCAGGTGCCATGTCGATTTTGAGGAACGCTGTGCCCGCTCAAGAAACCGCTGCGGAAGAAGGGGGTAGCTTCCTTCATTTTTTTCGGATTTCAGGAAACTTCTGTTTGGAGGCCTGCATATTTCTCTTCGGGGGACACTGCAGCGTCGCCCAAGGCCTCACCGGCAGCCTTTGCGAGCTCCTCCATGGCCAAGAAGAGACCCTGACCTGGATTTCGCAAGCCGTCGAAAGCGACGAAGGCTTCTGGCTCAAGGCTTGTTAGGTTTAGGCTATTACGGGCTCCGGCCGGGATTAATTGCCATAGTTACAAACCCCACTGCTGCAAACAAGTGGTATTAGAAGTGGTATTTGTGTTGTGGTGGCGGTCATTGAACCAGTCATGCTTTCGGGACATGCTGCAGCGCCAGAAGAGCAACCACCCAGAAGCCCTGAGTTTGCATGAAAGCGCTGTGCATCCCAGCGATTCAGGGGCCCTGACCATAAGGTTCACTTGCGTAGATGCAGACGGCCAGGGGGACCTCATATGATGCCATGTTTCTTCGCGAAGTGGCAAGGCGCCTTGCATCCCTTGAGGGGGCCTGAAAGGTCACGATCCATTTCCAGAATGCCCGACCCTGGATGGAATCCGGGGGCGCGGTCCGCAGGAAGTAGGGGTAGGCATCCTGGCAGCCAGGGGAGAAATCCCATTTTTTACAGATCCATAAAAGCCGGGCCTTGTTGGACAAGGCGGGGGACGATGCGGCCCAAGCAATCTGAGGGACTTTCCTTCGATCCGGGCTTTTAGTGGCTCTTGGGGGGATTGAGGGTTCAGCGATTCGGATTTAGATCATCAGAATGATGTTTGTCGGGCGAGGGTTTCAGGGTGTCTGTGGGGAGCACATGCCAAGACGTCAGCCATGGAAGGACATGTCGAATTTGCTTTGGAGCCTGATATTTGGAGCCTTAATGAACAGATCCACTGCAGTGCCTCAAGTGGCTTAAGGTTTGCTCTTGGGGCATGACGTGGGCAACGGTCGAGAAGAGCATCGGATGTCAGCTGAGTCCACTTCCATCTACTGCTTATCCCTCATCCCAAGCCATGCAGTACATGACGGAGAATCTTGAATCTAGATTTGGATTTCCGACATCGAGGGGGCTGATCATCGCATTGCTTCTTTCAGGCAATGGGCGAACTGGAACCGAACCCAGCGGTAACACGTCAGATAGCCCAAGAAAGAAGCAAGGGTGAGGCGCACGATGACCTTTCACACCGAGACACCGCACTGCAGCCACACTGGCAACGGGCATCGCGATGGACTTAGTGCTTGAGGTTCATTGCTTTGTGGGCCTGAACTGATCATGTTGACATTGGGGGAAAGGCCCGAAGAGTGAGCTGAAGAAACCCTAGCTGAACACGTTTCCCATACGCCCCGCCTCTGAGGCTGCCATAACCCCACTATCTTGTCTTGTGCGTAGCCTACAGTACTCCCCACAGCTGGACCGAAACTCAGGGCCACGCCGAGAACATGCCTCCCACCTGCCAGAAAAAACATGAGGCAGGTGTTCGCCTGAGATTGAGGATCCCCTCCCCTCCTGGAATGTTGAAGACTCACCGCCTTTAATGACCCAAGAAACGATAACTTGAGTGTATGTAAAGGGCTTGAACCGATTGAAACCCCCGATTCCTCCTACCCCTCCTCACTTCATCCTCCCCCTTCCTGGTAAAGGAGCAGATCTGTAGGGTGTGGAACTCAGGATCGTGGCTTTTGCTACGCCTGCGCAACGACAATTTGGGGCTTGCGGGCGATTTCTGTTGGCAGCTCTCAGGTGACAAGAGAATCCGCTTGCGAGACCTTCAGGATCCAGGGGTCCGAGTGAAAAAACATTTTCAAGCGGACTCCTCGGGACTCCGAACCATGAAAAACAGGGGCTCTCCCCTCTACACCTTCGGACACAAAAAAGATTGGTTCGAACATTTTGCCCTGCAAAGCCCTGGATCCGGCCAGCGCAGCCACTGGCGTCTCGCCATCCAAGCCCAGCCTGAGCTTTGATTCCGCATTGGTTGCAACATGGCCCAAACCAAAACTGTTAAGCAAACTAAACAGCAACAAACCGCAAAACATACGTGTTACCATTACTTTGCTGATTCAATACACTACGGGACTGCATAAGTCGGTACACCAACCGCTCCGACACACCCCGCTTCCCTCTTAACGTGGGCCTTCCTGAACCCTGGTGTGCAGAGAGCTTTTCAACTTCTCTCAGCCCAAACAAGACCTCCGACCTTTCGAGATGCCTAGAACTCTCAAATCAGCTCACCAGACCCTTTGCCCATTGACAGCAGAAAACAAGAAAACCCGAGACCATTTGAGCTGGCTGGCATGTAGTCCAAGGCTGTTTCGACGCCGACGTCTGGCCTGGGCTGTAGGGCACGACATGAAATGACGCCTCATTACCCGTCCCTGTGGGCGCAAGAGCTGCTCTAATTTTCCATGATGCTCGAGGCTTCTGTTCTGTTCCGCGCCACACAAAGCAAGACGGAGCCATACCATTTCTGTTGTTTTCGTGCGAGCTCTCCCCCCTTAGAGCTTCCGGACTGCGCTTTTGGTTCTGCCTTCACGGAATGCTTGCAGAAAAGGGGCTGTGAGTGACTCGTGCCGATGCGCACCTTCACATTCGAGATGTTGGGATGCCTGGCGAGGCAAGCCCTATATACCTCTTCGAGAGGTTTGCTAGGAGGTTCTTGGGCATTTTTAAGTGAGCTCGGAATTAGGTGCTGCGGTGTGTGTGTGTGTGTGAGAAACTATGTTGGAATGGATCCCTAGTTTTAGTGGCGTAGCAGGCGTAGCAGAAGAGTAGGAGCTTGGTCCAGGGAATCTTGTGTCCAAGGGTCATTCTGCGGCAGTCAGCTACTCCCGGGAGGAAACAAACTCTCAACAGGAGCCGCCGATAAGCAAATCCGAATTCGCAAGTCTCCAGTCCCTGGTTTTTGCGACTCCACGAGAAACGATTGGCGTGCTTCCCTCGTCAGGCTGCAAATCGGGAATGGAGATGATGGGAGGTCCAAAACCTGGGCAACATCGGACCAAGGGCAATCTTCCGGCTTGTCACAGGGCGATGTCGATTCCAGGGTGTGATATGGTGGAGCTTTGCCGCGAAAAAGGGTGGCATGCAGCAAACAGCTGCAAGTTGCTTGCTTTCCTTGACAACTCACTCTAGATGACTGCAGTAGATAGAACATAGGATATCATAAAGACGAAGACATGTATCAGCTCGATCAAGCAAGAGTGACTTCCCCCCTCGGTGCAGCCAGCCAGCAATTTAAAGGTCCGAAGGCCACAACCCAAACCCGGTGCCACTTACGTTGAGCCCCCCCAGGCCCACCAAAAACAGCCCAGCAGCGTGCTTCCACAGCTGGTTCAAAATTCTTGCGCAAGTCGAAATCGAAGCTTGCCTGGAGGATTGCATTAGCACCTTTACAGGCCGTTACCTGGCTTCGGTTGCTTGGGACTCATGGGCAAGCCAAAGTCCGGAAGGTCGGACTCATGTCAGCTGTTTTAGATTCATACAGGGTGGCAACCCTCCCCTGATCATCTATGGATATTTGAAAGCTCCATTTAACCTATATACACATATATCGGAATTCTCTAACTCCAAAGAGGGGTTACCACTGCAGGTCAAAGAGATCTTGCAGGGAAGAGCATGCCTTGAGGAGCTGAAAAAACATGCGAGAAGGAGGATCTTCGGGGCCCTGGCGACCACCGCAATGAACGCCTGGCTCTGCGACGTGACCGGCCCGTAGGCGCCTGCTCAGGGCGAAAAAGATCTCTGGTGAGCAACGATGTGGACAAAGTGACTACGGTTGGATCCCGGGCTCGGGTTTCACATTTCAGGCCCTCACGGAAGTATCCACATGTCAAGGAGAGCGCTTGCATGGCTGCAAGGCAAGAGCAGCCATCGCTGGTAGAAGCAGTAAACAGAGCCCGACCATCATTCGCCGCTAATCCTCTTTCGCAGCCAGTCTGGCATCCTGCCTATCTTCATGGAACATGTCATCGCAAGTCTAGAACTTCTCTAGCTGAGCAGATGCGAGCAGATTACATGGAGAAAACACCGCCAGTCTCCCCAACGTTTCTGCATCAGACCAAGTGGCCGATGGCCAATTCCTGGGCATGCCTTGGGCGATTCTCCCGCGCCGAAAACACCCTAAACCCTTGCGGAGCTCCAGGGTGGTGAGCCAAGACTGCGTAGATGTGCTCAAACAGCTTCGTTCTTCTGTTTTCCTTGGGGCCGAAGGCCACAAATAAACATTGGTTCATTGGTAAGAAGACCTTCTAGCGTCGTCAAGAAGCATCCACCTCTTTGAAGGAAGGAAACCCTGACAGTAGATGAACGTGGCAGCAAATCAGGGATGATACTCGTGTAGGTGCACGCTTCGAGAGGTGTTTATAACTGTAGTCCCTGTGATAAGGGGCCCCTGATGTTGAGAAACTCTCATATCAATGGAGTTTTCCAAACAGCGGGTCCTTCGAGTACATGAACCCTGTAAACGCATTCCTGGTGCCACGTGTGGCCAGTTACTTCCCTGCAATGCCGAGCAGCAGCGTCGACACGCTGAGCACAAGCTGAAGGACAGACTGGAGGATTGCCATCCTTGGCTGGTAAGGAAGACTTTTGATTATGAATTCGGAAGAGAAAAATACGCGCAAGGCTGCTGCTTATGACGTTTGGGACAAAGCTCTGCAGGAGTTGGTGCTATAGGCTTTCCGGTCGATTTTTCTGTGGCCTTTTGGGATCTTTGGGTCTGCATATTCTTCGGGTGCTGAAATGACAACCGTGAACCGCACGATAATATAAACCTGCCATGTCTGAATCATGAACCTCCGAACTGAAGAGCCTGCGAAAAGGTGGAGAGAAGCCGGTGGCGCAAAATTGCATTCAGGATGATGAGCTCAGAAGCCGAACATCATCGGAAATCGCCCCGAAAGACTAAGGATGACTGTACCAAAAGAGGTAGAAGAGGGAGTAGGATCGGCTCTGGTCTGAACCAGATAGACAGTTTGATAGCATAAGGCCATATCTCCTTGAATTGCTCCTGAACCCCTAAGATTATCAAGCCCTGTATGTACGCACTGTGGGTCTGCTGGGCAATGGCTGGGCCAGTCTGTGTAATCCTGAAACCTGCTGATTTCGAGTCCACGAAACCCAGGCTCGTGTGTAACATACTTGACCACCTGGGAACCAACCCCATTGTGGTGTCTTCTTTCTGGGACAACTCCTGATACTGCAGCTGAGCATCTCTTAGAGAGGGCAGCTCTCCGGTGCCTGGACAATTGAAGCGAATCATCTGCACTAGGTGGCCACATGAACGAGGCGCCTTGTTTAAGTCGGCTTGCACTTGCAATGCTTGAAACTGTCATGAACGGGGGCCATGAAGGCTTCAGCCAGGCCCCTCAGTTACCAGGATCCAAGTACTAACAATGCTGGGCTTGGGTTGTTGGGTGCAAGGGCTTCCAGTTCTGAACTGAGGCTTCGTCGCAATGACGAAGCTACAATCGTTGCGATAGTCGAGGTGCTTCCAGGCTTGGATCGGCACGACGTGTAAAACTCGTACAGGTGTTCTCGTGCGACATCACTCTTGGGTTATGCCAGAGTTTGACAGATTCGGGCTTTGGCGCTTGATTCACTCATCCTAGAAAACTAGAAAACATACCTAGGTGCTTGTTATTGTATGAGAAAGCGTACCCAATGTGCTTTGCTGCGTCACCTAGTATGCAGAGAGAAGGCGGAAACAAAGGACTCCGAAGCAACAGTAGTAACCCCGCCCTGTCTGACGGCTCGACGGCGTCTACCTTCGCCTAGGAAAAGGAGGCCAAGCCACATCCATTCACACACTAAGTCCCCGAAGAGCAGTCATGGAATCAACTAAAGCAGCGCAAACAAGCAATCGCAAGCCTTCAGCGCTGTCTCATTCTGGCATGCCCCATTGCCGCAATCGCTGAGCGCATCGCAGGTAACTCCAGCAAGAGCCCAACGGCGGCATTACAATCAATTGGCCATCTGACAAGCGATGACAGCTGAGGCAAGAGACCCGGTGAGACGACCTGAGTCGAAGACAGGCTGTTTTGCAGCCCCCTGCCAGCAATTTCCGGATTTTACAGAAACACTGCTTTGTCGGCCAGAAACACGTTGCCGGGCAGCTCTGCCACCATGTTCACCTTCAGCCTGTTTTTTGCGACACATGCCAGGCTTCAGGCCAGTCTTTTCAAGGACCTCCCTCGTGCGCATCCACGGAATTTTACTATACTTCTCTACCGTCAATATTCTGTACTTCTGTACTGTAGTTGACCTGATGCCACACAAGAGCGTGCCTCAACACCAAATCTCTAAACTATATGCCCAATACCTTCCTGAAAGGGCAGCTATGTAACGAAGCAGCACAGCTGCAAAACTGTCGAGCACGCTCTGCGTGATTTATGCACTTCAATGCGCCGGTTGGCAAATGCCTTCCGAATCTTGAGCATGGGGTCCGTTCTCTTCTACTACTACTGCTCTTGCTCCTGCTAGCCTTCATCGCTGTTGCTAGTACTGTTAATTCTTGTCATTGTGGCTACTGTCAACTCAATGCCGCTATCATTTATCTTGCTCGCACACCCTGCATGCACTTGTTGCCCACGGTCCCTGCATGCCACGAGGGTCGGGAGGTGCGGCAGTCAGTGTAGATGTTCCCTGCAAAGATTGGGTCATTAGATCCCCAATCCTGGATGTCGGGGATGGGCGGCAGGACCGGCAGCCATGCCCCTTAAACTGCCCGCTGCGACACACGCTGGGGCAGCCGATCTGCAGCGGGGGGAAGAGCCGAAGAAAGCCTGCCAGGGGGGCTTTAAGGTCTACCTAGACCCCAAAACTTTAAAACCCTAAACCCCTAAACTCCTAAACTCTAAACCAAGTATGCTGCAGCTCTATACACCCTTACACCGCAACTTTTAAGAATCGAAGATCCTGGAACCCGCAACCAAACCCAAAGCCTCACCCACGGGCCCACATCTCGACCCTCGGAACAAGTGCGAGAAAGAAGTGAGTTTAGGGGGACCGTGACGGTTCAGGCTGTAGTCTTAGGACTTGTATGGTTTTGGGTTTAGGGTTTAGCGCAGAATACACAAAGGTTGTGCTTTTGGGAGTTTGGGCTTGAGGTCAAACAAGACTCTAGGGCTCGTCCAGATGATTTTTCGGTGTTGTTTTATGAGAGCAGAAAAACCTTTAGTCGAGAGATAGAATCATTGAGAGAACACAGAGGGGTGCTCTACTTGGGGTGGAAGAGATCTCGTATGCTCTCTACGCACCTCGGAGGGTAGATAATGCGATATGGGGGATGCACAGCTCGAGCCAAGCCAGAGATGTGCGATGCGCGAAATTGACTCAATCTTACTCATGAGCACAAAGCCGGAAGGATGCGTTTGCAGCCCTACTGACTCACTGACGGAAAGCTACAAACCGCCCTTTCGGCAAGAAATTATCTGAAAAGCATCGCCTGCGTCGAGCAGAGCTAGCTAAGCTTCCCCCAATCGTGCCACACCTCGCAACGCTACTTGGCAGGCTTGCTCAACGGGTGCAGAAGTACTATCCTTTTCTCATCTTTCGCACGAAGAGCGGCTTGGCGTTGCCCAGCTGCTGCTATATTTCAAGGACTGGTCATATCATGTGGGCACGGTGTGATCGTTATTCGCTGCGGAATAGTAGTCCAAGACCTCGGATACTGTGAAAGAAGATAGCAGACTCAGGATCAGCTTCCGCTCTCGTTGGCGCAGGACTTCGCCAGCCGGCCTCGTTCATGAGCTCAGCATCTTCGATGGTGGCCGCACGTCTCCTGAACGGCTTTGCAGCTTTCGGGAAACTTGCTCCAAGCTGCGGGATAACTCCCAATCTGAATCTGAGCGAGCCAAGCGATTCGCAACGCCGCCCCTGCTGAACCACTTCTGAAAACTAGGCTCTACGCTTCCCTGGTCGCTCGGTGACACCGAAGCGGAGCCGTTCCACAATCAAGACCTGTAATGCTTCGCTAAGCGTCAACGAAGGCTTGGCAGACGGCTTCTTTGGCGGCTGCGGCCCATCCAGACTCCAGTTCATCAGCGGATCCAGCATGCTCTCCTCCGTGGGTATCACGCAAAGCCAATAGATGCGTGCATCATCGACTCTAGATGTTCAAACTTGAGATCCCTCCCAAGAAGCCGTTTCAGAGAAACCTGGCAAAAGACGAATCTGGACTTGTTCCACATGTGCATGGCCACTGTTTTGTCACCGCGTTGACCCTAAACCCTGGGCCCTTCGGTCACTTTTGTCAGTCCTTGTTGAGAGGATCCAGATCGAAGGAGGGCCCACGGATACGGAAGTACACGGCATAGCGGATGTCTTGGGACGTATTTGGGGCAATGAAATGGGCCACCATGTAGTTGGCCAGGAAGACCTGCAAAGAACTGCACTGTCGGCGCTGGGTGCAGGAAGAACAGACTGTTAGACACTTCGGCACAGCTACGGCAGTTGTAGACCTGGGTGCATTGTACGAGCAACCGGTGCTGAAGCTGCTTCCTTATACGAGAGAGTCGAGGTGCATCGCCAGCTTTCCCATTGCAGTGGATCAGCGGCTTCCGCAACACCTGAACAGGACTTGGCTGCCTGCGGGCCTCTTGCAACGGCTTCTTTAATCCACCATAAGCAACTGATGCCCGTGCATGCTATTTGCTGTGGTACAGCTGCTAGCTTGCAATACCGTCGCAATCCCGGTCTGCAACATTTTCATGGATTTCTCAGTCGCACTTACGTGCCGCTTGCGTGTTCAACAGTGGACAAGTCTTGCAGTACAACGCACTTGTGGATCGAACGTACATTGCGCAAACCATACTCTTCCCAGGAATCAAGCATTTATCACTGAGACCTTAGAGACAAGTTGCGCTGTCTGTTTTCTGTCCCGTGGGGAGTCCCGCGGCACCTGCCAGCAAGCCAAGCATGTTCAAGATGCTGGCAGGACCATGCTAATAATCGCAGGAATCTGAATAGGGTTTCGGGGTATTTGTAGAATTAGAAATTGCTTCAAAAAACAATGATACAGCCTCTGCACTAGACTGACTGGCCTTTGTTTGCCACGTCGTCCAGGCCGTTCTGCTTGAAATATCCGGCTAAGTCCATGTGGGAGCCAGGGTAGCCTCAGAAAGTCGGCGGGTTAATTTTTGGACGTCTGCAAGAAAGCGGGAAGAGGTGGAAGTAGAGAGTTCAAGGGCTAATAGAGCTTAAGGTTTCAAGGTTTATAGGGTTTTAGGGTTGGGCGCCCTTAAAATAAACTTAGACGAACGAAGAAACGGCTATGCTCTCAAATTGCTCAGCGGCAGCAGAGCTCACCGCTCATGTTCGCATCAGTGTCGCTGAGCAACACGCCCACCAAGGCATCGAAGTTGGTGATCTTTCCCCAGTGGTCCGTCACACCGGGAATGAAGCTCGAAGGCGTTCCTGAAATCCATGTTGACATAGAGGGAATTAAGGCTTGTGCCTAGCAGATCAGAGACTTGGAAAGTCCTGAACCTCCGAGAAACACGCTCGAAACCTGCAGCCTGTCTGCCATCTTGGCCGCTGAGCTTTGGGACGAGCTTCCATCTATATGCCAACCTTGACGGATGCGCTCGAAGTTTTGAAAATCGCTCTCCACGCTGTCCTTGATGCACATGTCCTGCAACAGCAGGGCGCACCGGAGAACAAGTCAAAAGCCAAAGGGCAACCCTGTTCCATGACTGCTGCACTTGAAACAAAATCGGAGCACACCCCGGAACCGCCGCTGTGTAATGCAGCTGGACAACCACACCCCAACATAGCAAAACCCACCCGCCCCTCATAAGACCCTACACGCCCTATCCAAAACCCCTAAACCCTAAACCCCTAAACCCTAACCGCAAAAAGGAAGCGTAGCAAAGCTGAGCATCGCCAGGGAAACGCAAGGCAATTTGGCCGGACTTCACTCGGTAGGGACCGCTGTCGCGCGGGCCTAAACGGTCATGTGCAGGCGGAATTGGAGAAAGGTTGGTGGGCAGAGGGTTTAGGGTTTATAGGGTTTAGGGAGGTATGTGCATGGTCCGAAAAAAACGTCTTCAACATTCTGGAGCAACACTAAGCCTGTTGATTGAATGTTGTCAAATTCGTATGCGAACGGTCAAATTGGCTCCGAGGCTAAAAAGATGTGTGGTGTGGTGGCATTGGTTCTAATTGGTCTTGCTTTAACAATGTTACTAGAAATAACTGCTACTGTTATTTTACATATATAAACACTGCGAGAAAAGGGGAGAGAGGGAAAGAGACAGAGAGAGAGAGAGAGATGTATATACATGTATATATGTGTAATTACTTCCTGCCTTCCTCTGCACCGGAACACCATGGGTAGAGGTCTGAAGAATAAGCAGTACTATCCCCTTACAGTGCCTGCATAACTATGGCAAGCCAAAGGAAACAACCAACCTCAGTCAAAATAGTTAAGGCCCCTGTCCTTATTCTGAAGCAAGGAGTCCGGACATTGCAGAACCCAACTTCCCTAAACCCTAAACCCTATAATTAGGGACCCTAATAGACTCCTTTAACGGAACCCTTATAGAACCCAACTTCTGCGGCCCCCTGCCTAGCAGCCGCCGAAGGATGATCGGAAGGCCGGAGGAGTTCACAAGGTTTGTGATCCTTGGCTCAGCTCGACTACCGGGAGCTGCTTCAGATGCCCAGCTAACAAAATCTGCAACCACAAAGTTTTGGGAAGATGTGCCAATTATGGAACGGCCTAAAGCGGTTCGTTCCGGAATCGTTGTCCCAACTCGGCATTTGGCATCTTCAGTCTCGCCACCCTGCGTGTGTTGTGAGCCTCCGCCCTAGGCCCTAGACACAAAGATCCAAAACACCCCCGAGCTTCAAACTCGAAAGGAGCTCTTGGCTGGGGTGAATGAGATTTCCCCTGCCGGAAATCTGTGTACAATATGCTTGACCCTTTGGGAATAGCACAAGCACCTCGTTCGAAGTTCCAGGCCGTTCCCACCCTGCGAAAAGCTCCGGAATCTATTCAAAACGCTCCCACAAGAGGTCCGCAAAGGCTGCGGAGTTGTGCAGCACATACGAAGAATTACATGAATGCTAGCTGCAGCAGCAATGCATTGAGAGTGGCAGGGGCAACTGTGCAGGACTCCACTTCCGACATACCCAACATCTATGCAAAATGCAGAAAGGTGCGGTGAATCAGAGCCACTTTCGGCCCTGGGCGTGCTGCATGCAACCCGGTGCTCTTCAATAGCCATGCGTCTCGGGCCTCCTGGGGAAGGTCTTTGCCTGGAGCGGTGCAAGCTTCAGTCGCTTTACACACGGAACGCAAGAAACGCTGCAAGTGATTCAAGACAATATGTATAAAGCAAATGTATATGTGTATACATCCATCGCGAACCGCATACTTTCTATGTCTGCTATGCAATATAGAAGAATATAAACATACATATAAATACAATACCTTATCGTCTCTGATGTGGCTCTCACGCCGAGGCCTCGCCTTGAACTGATCGGTCCCACCCGTTGCCGTTCCCAGCTGCCGGTTGATTTCCTTCCTCGCAGGTGGGGAGGCCGGGACAGCAATCACCGCAGAGTTCACAAGCAGTTTTTGCATCGTCTCCGTGACGCAAACAGCGAACCGAGCAATGATGCACTCTCTGCTCAGCACAGTCGCCTCCGAGCAGTTGAACGACGAGCAATCATGAACTTGAGGTTCAGGCAAAGCTGCAACAATGCAACAAGAGCCTAACTTGAAACTGGCATCATTGTCTCCACGCGCTTCCGTTCAACCCGAAGACGGCAAAACAGGGTACGGTCCTCGCAGCAAGGACAAGCTCGCGCGGCACAACGTTGGGAATGTGCACGAAGCCATCAAGGCCTCTGAAAAGAACCCTAAGCCACGCTTTAGTCCTTGCCACATCACTTAAACCCATCTTCGCAGTTTACTTGTTCTTGAATTCTCGCCCTGCAAACATCCGATCTGACGCTGAACGTTGCGGCTCACTGCAATTGTGATGAAGGGACGCAGTCGCTCGAACATCTCCGTGTTGCAGCGAGCAAGTGCAGCATCCTGCGCCAGCGAACAACTACCATCGTCGGATCAGAATCCAAATCCCTGAACCCCCCAAGCCCTACACGCGATAAAGCCCGAAAGGCTTAAAGCCCTAACATCGTGCTATCCCATGCAGGTTTCAGAGAATCGGGCGGGACTTTGTTTATTTAGCGGTCCTTACAGATCAATAAGGAACCCCCTATTGAGGGCTTCATTTTTGGGCCGCCTATTGTCCGGAACTCGTACGTCGTGGCTTCAGACTTTTCAAAACTTGCAAAGGTCTTCCTTCTGCAGACCCGGCGGCAGCTCAAGGAGTTGGAGTTCAGGGCTTTCGAGCTTCGGGTTTGCTGAAGCCAAAAAATGCTTGGGGTGCTCTGTTCATGAGAAGAAAAGCTGAACACCTTCCTTCTTAAATTATTTGATACTGTACTCTCAGGACCAGTTCGGACCTCGGGCACTTTACAGGAATGACACTTTCAATTTTCCGGGCCTTTACAGGAATGATACTTGTATTTATTTGCTTTCCAAGCAGATAGGGCTTTCGGCTGAGAGCGACACTGGCCGTGCCGCTGGTACCCAAAGTCGTAAGCACAGAACTCTCTATCCAACCCTTGCTGTAACCCGAATAAGAGCTCCTTTTTGCACACTGGTTTATATAGGAGCCTGATTAAGAAACCCTAGGTCTTCATTAGGGTTCTTGATATGAATCCTCATATATTGGGGTTCTAGGGCCAGGGTTTCTTAAATCAGGTTCTTACATTACAGTATCCCTTAAATAACTACCCCAACTGAAACCCTGATGATGACCGCTTGTTGCGTTTTCCGTGCCTCGAGCGCTGCTAAAGCAGCCTTTGCCGCCGCCGCTTCCTCGCGCAGCAGCTTCGCGGTGGCCTCCTCCTCCTATGTGAAAGGAAGCAACGCTGCCAGGGTTTAGGGCTTTCGGGATTTAGGGTTGAAGGGTTCAGGGCCTAGGTTTTTATTTCGAGTCGCATACTCATACTCGTGTTGGGCAGCCGCGGATGGTTCTCATTTAGGGTTTTTGTTTTGTTTGATCGCTCGTTTGGAACCTCGATGCAACCTTATTTGTCCTTAGGTTCTTTTCCCATTTTTGCCGGCGGCTCTCGAAGCGTGCAGGCCGTGGGGCTTGGCAACGAGACGGCGGATAAAAGCACTTCGAATCAGTCTCAGGTCAAGATGAAGAAGACAGCTTCTGTGCACACTTGAGGGAAACCGCTGTACCTATGTCCTCCGGCATACCCTTATACCCCTAAACCCTAAACCCCTTTTTATTGAGCACGGAATCGAGCTGTATGACCCTAAACCCCTAAACCCTAAACCCCTAAACCCTAAACCCCTTATATGCATCCGGACCTTGAAGTCTGTAGGTCTGACTCGGTCTGGCCTCTTGCGTCTGAAATCTGAGGCGCATGGGGTCATCGGACCGAACCTAAGCAAAAGGCAACGAAGCAACCGATGGCATGGCGGCATAGAGGGGCTGATAGAAACAAACACCGCTGAAGTCCGTGCGGGATGCTAACTCCAACCTGTCCATATTGGGTTTGATGCCAATTGCCACCCCAGCAAAGCCAAATGGGCACAGAGATCGATCTGCTCCAAAAGCGAACTGGACCGCGCGGTGCTTCCTGCAGTCTGCACTCCAGTTCTGTGGAGCTAACAAAGGGAAACTGCTTAGCAGCCTCGGCTACAAGTGGTTCTGGGCAGGGTGACGAAAAGACGAGCAAATCAAAACTTGACTTTAAGAGGTAGCCGCCCATCACATGAACATGTGGGGAGGCCTTGAGAAACACAACTGCGATGTGCGCCTTTCGGCCTTACCGATTCTCTTGAAATTAAGTGCTTGGCAGGGGCGGAACAAGAAGAGGATCTTTGGAGAAGCTTCGAGATATCTTTGGTAATTAACTCGTTGCTATGTTTGCAATTTTCGGGGAGAGGGACACAGGAAAGAGGGACAGGACGGGGTGGAGAATGCAGGCTACTTGGAGAGGCCTCCAGAAACAATGTGCATCTTGTTGTATATGTGTGTGTGTGTGTACAACTGCGTGTGCAGGATGTACATCTATGAAAAATATATGTAATGGCCCTGGAAACTATCGAAGATAGTTGTATGATTGTTCTGATCCTCTACATTTAGAATATCTTCGTCTTCAACTTCATAGGTTGCTTTTATGAAAACACACAGGGATTTAGGGCGAAAAAAACCTCTGATTTCGGGGCCACGGATTCGGGGAGGGCTGGCAGGTCGGCAAGTCCAGGCGATCTCCTCTTGAAGACTCCTTCCTGAAACCATATCTTCGAGGGATCCTTTAAGGGATCCTATAAGGGACCCTTTAAGGGTCTCGAATCCTTCTTTCAGAGCTGGACCCAAGGAACACCGAAGAGTACAACTGCCATGGCCAGCATACCTCATCGAACACCACTTATTGCTTCGACAGCATCTAACCGAGCATCAAACACTCAGCTACTCAGCTGCCCTTGTGCCGATTTTGCCCCTCGCCGCCCCCACAATCCCTCTGACCGCGCGCCTGAAGCCTGTTCCAAAATTCGGGCTTCAAAGGGCTCAACACCACTGAACACCCTGATCGCTACTGGCTACTAACCTCCCGCAATTCCCGGAGTCCTGTCGCAGTCCCACAGAATCACGCCCGAGCCTCCGGCTTCTGTCTGCAATGATTGAAAGACTCACGGTGTAAGCTCCACGTTGTCGGTTGTGAAGAATCTACAGGCCTACCTGCCTGATACCTTCATCACAGATTCGCCTTGCACATTTTGCAGCTCCCAACGAGAGCTGGCCTGGCTCCATCTTTCGGTGCGCAACTTCGAATCCGAACTCCCGGTCTTCCTCGGGTAGCAGCAAAGTGATCGAGACTCAAAGATGCAAGGAGGGTCAGTCGTTTTGAGACACAGGGCACTGCCTTTCTTGCTAGACCACATCTCCCACCGCTCAAACCACTTCTGTACCGGTAAGCTGCACATCCATCGAATCCCAACAGAGCCGAACGAATGCATCTTTCGCACAAGCAGCATGCAAGCGCACGGCCATGCACTCCGTCTCCAAGCCGTCGAAAGCAACCACCGCAGCATCGGCAGCCTCTGACATGGGTGCGCAGAGGTCGACACAGGAAGAGAACGAGCAGGACACCCGAGACCGCTTCTCCATTTCCTACAGCTGCTAGTCGCCTGTTCTAAAAAAAAGCTAGCCGGTAGTGGCTCCTGGGGCTGGTTTGCCTGGACTGTGCTCGCGTGAAGCCTTGCGGCAGTCAGGCTCGGAAAGCTGCCATTTCCGAAGCTGCCGCGGAGACTCTGTCCGGGCGGCTTCAAACGACTCCTTCTTCCTGTGTTTCTTACTTTAAAACAGGCATGCGAAGTTTGAATTGCATGGACGTGGTGAAGGGAGACGAGCCTTTTCACTGCCAAAGGTTTCTTCCCGAGCTCTGGACCCGAGAGCAGCGTTTTGTGGCGGTTTCGATCCGGGAATCCATGTGCTTCTGCTAGCAGACGTTGTGCTCAGCAACAACAACCACTAAACAACATCAACAGACATGTACTGGATTGCACGTGGTCTTGTGCAGCGTTGTTTCGGCTTGGTCTCCCACATCGGCCGTAGCAGGAACGTCTTGAAAGCGTGTATACGGAGAATCTGACAAGCAGTTCAAGAAAGCCATTATCGTCAGCGTTTACGAACCCGATAACAACACTTGGCAGGGTGGTCAGCATCCCTCTTATTCAACATGACACCAATCCATGCAAAACGGGGTTTGATTGTTGTATAGGAAATGCTATGCTCTAAGTTCTGACGGAAGAGTTAAGTCACTAGAAAGTTCCTCTCAGGATTCATGCAGCGGGTTCCGCGACGGGAATATAACGAGGCTTTAAACCGGCTTCTCAAGTGGAGATTCTTGCGGACTGTTCTGGGAGCTACGACCTTAGCGTTTTAAGTTTTAAGGGTATGGGTTTCCTCCTTGAAGTTCACAACGATTCATAGAGGCTTTGGAAAAGATCATTTGTAAGGGGGTTTGTATGTGCGGAAGGGATTCTGCTAGGTAGCGTTTGCTACCAGTAGGGCGGTTTGACGCTTGGCTTAGAGCGTGTGCTGGATGTATGCACCGGCTAAACGTAGATCCATACAGGCTTAGTTTCTGCACCATGTATGCTTGCACGATGCACATTCGCTTGATCTCCGTTTCCCGTTCTTAGCTCCCTTCTTGTGGTATCCTTATCTATAATTAGTTTCATCTCGCTGTTACTCACAATTTTTTCCTTCCTGTCGTGTGAACTTCTTCCTCTCCGCCTTTATGTTCGTCTTTGAGTTTCGTTGTGCGTGTCTTCTGTTCGTAACGCGTTTGCTCTTCATCTACCACTTGTCTCTCTTGCATACTGTTCACGTGTTTTTGCATTCTGTTTGCTGGTTCGGTTTTGTCTACCGCTGTTTCTTTTGCAGCTATTTTCTCTCTCAGGCTCGCTCGCTCTCGCTCTCTCTCTCTCTCTCTCTCTCTCTCTCTTTCTCGCTTCTTTTGTCGTTCTGTGAACGTTCTCGTGGTCGCCAACCTCATTCTTAGTTTCTCTCTGGCACCGTTTCGTTCGGTCAACTCACGGATGCACGCGGTCATGCCGAACAGGGGTTTGCACTGAAAACGCCAAAAGCACAACCATGCCTAAACCGCAAACCCTCGGCCAGAAAGATCGAGCCTTGCCGACTTTCAGATTGAAGATGCGGCCGTTTGCGACTGTGGTCATGCTGCCCCGAATACAAACACCAAGCGGTCCTCAGAAGCATCGAAACATCCCCCCTCGCAGGGCTTGAGTGAGAACGGGGCGCATCACTGTTTCGATTCTGCCGAAGCGCCTGGGCCTATCCATGGGAGGTTCGGCGCGGTGATGATGAGCCTGTGCTCCTGCTTTGGTTTCCTAGACTGGTGGTAGGGTCGCAACTGGGCAAATGCATCCATAATCTATCAGGCTACTCTCGTACAGTAGTCGCTGAGTAGTCGGAGTGGAACGGTGCTATCGGAAGTGACAGACTTATTTTTCCAGTTAATTCATCGGTGCATCATATATATATATATGTGTGTGTGTGTGTCTGTACTGAGCGTGGAACAAATTGGTTGCGCCCGGTCTCGAGGCTTCACTAATGCTGCATGTACTAGTACAATGAAGCATCTGCTGAAAACGGTCGCAAAGCAGGACTCGGCTGAATGGGACGATCCTTTGATGACGCACATAGGTCCCTTTACGAATGCCTATATAAGGGTACTATGCTAGGCTTCCTTTAAGGAACTTTCGTGATGTCGCGCTGAGGCCTAAGCCCTCTCTCCAGATCTTACGCGCTGCGCCGTCCTTCGTGGCATCCACCCTTGAAGCGGCCTCCGGCTTGTCATTGAAACGGTTCATAGCATAAACACGACCAATAATGCCAAGGGCAGCAACAAGAACAATAATAATAAGAGGAATAATGATACCTAGTAGCAGTAGCAGCAGTAGTAG
>CAJNJA010023108.1:0-13046 GCA_905231915.1 Symbiodinium necroappetens | reverse complement strand
GTTGTTTTTGTCACCCACTTGGCACGACTGTGTCAGCACTGCGGGGCCACGACGGTCACGAGGTAGACAAAGAGGTGACCCACACAGTTAGTAGTAGTAGTAGTAGTAGTAGTAGTAGTAGCAGCAGCAGCAGCAGTATTAGTAACAATCATCATAATAAGAATACTAGCGATACCCCCACAATCGGGCCTCATCGAGGTCAGCGACGTGTGCCTTCAGCCTTGGCGCTTAAACTGTCGAAGCTCCGAAGCAGCAGGAAGCAGGTCTCTAATGGGTTTCAAGGCGGCTGCAGGACAGTTCCTGAGGTTTAGGGCTTATTGGGTTTAGGGTTTAGGGTTTAGGGCTTATAGGGTTTAGGGCTTGTAGGGTTTCGGGGTTTAGGGATCTGGTCGTCCTGATCCGAAGGGAAGGATGTCCGAGCCTTTCTTGCAAAAGAATCGTTTGACACCTCCAGGCTCTTAAACCCCATGTCAGGGTTTAGGGTTTAGGATTTAGGGTTTAGGGTTTAGAGTTTAGGGTTACTGCCATGTGCTAAGGTTTTAAAGTGTAACAAAACCTCAAAGCGCGTGACAGCAACAGAGCATCTGCTTCCTCGTGCGACTCAGTGGCTCAGAGCCTTGGAAGAACACCAAACGGCGCTTTGTGTCCTCGTCACTCAGGTGACACATTGGGCTGAGTGGATTGATGTTTAAGGGCTTGCAGGAGGACTTACAGTTCAACGGAGACGGCTGAAAGGGGAATGGATTTTAGCCAGGAGGTAGGGTTCGCCGCTCTCAATGTATCCTCGCGATGGACCAGCACCAGGCCCGTGCGCCTCAGCCAACCGCTTTTGATAGTGCATTGTTCTTGAGGGTAGGAAACTCATCCAAGGCTCACAAACTTTTTTGAGCGGACTTGCTAGAGGCATGAGCAACTGTACGTGAGTCGGAGACCCTTAATTAATCTTTTTGGTGGCTTTGTATGGCTCCAGCGTGGCGCGTGATCAACAGCGAGCCGGGGAATTTCTCCTGCCAAGGAGCTTCCAGCCCTCTCCTGACAACAGGCTGAGGCAGTAAAGGTCCGAAACGAGCGAAGACAGACAAGAACGGAAGAACGTCCTCTCTGTCGGCTCCTATGGGTCCTATAGATTTCATCAGGCCTTCCTCATCGACACGCCGATTTCTGAATACTCTACGCACTTCTCAGAAGTTCTGACCCCTTTCTGGCTGATGCGCGGTCCTAAGTGCACGCCAATGACCACATCCTTGCAGGGATTGCCCTTGTCACAAGGAGAGATCCTGAGCTGGGCACGTGGAAGCTACGATGTAAACTCCCGGCTCCATCATGAAGTCCACTTAGGCACCGCAACTAACAAGTCGCTTGCAGAAGCGAGTGCTGACCGGTACTAACCCTAAACCCTAAACCCTAAGCCCTAAACCCTGAGCCCTAAGCCCTAAACCCCAAAACCCCCAAACCCTTTTCCTCTTGACAAGCCATGCCCCGACCGGGGGGGGGGGGACCATGTCCTCCAAGGCACGTGCCGTCGTCGTTCATGCAGAACCGGCAGGCCCACTCTCTGTGGGGCTCATGCAACCCTACGCACCTGCCAAGGTGAATCCATGCGAACCCGCAAAGTGCCAACTCTGCATCTCTGCTTGGAGGTTCATGGTTAGATATAAGTAGGGTTAGAAGTAGGGTAACTATAGTTATAGCTTCTATTGGGGGACATATAACTCCACTTAGAACTACCCATGAACCTCCAAGTGACACTGGCCAAGGTTTCCATGGACAATGCAGTACAGCATAACATTAGCAGAGCCCAGCGGCACCAAAAGGTAACGTCACTGTTGGGGATCATCTTTCGATGTGCCACCTGCAGGTCCAGAGTCCAGAGAGCAAAGGCCACAGAACCCAATACCCCTTAGTTAACGAATATAACTTAAACCATAATATTAAGGCCCCTATGACTTAAGGTATTTCCTTATCCCTTAATTCAGGGGTATTGGGTTCTCTGGGTAGTTGCAGGATGCGGCTCCACCGAGTCTGGTTTGGGGTTGAGTCTTGGGTGTACTCGAGGCTCGCAAGTTGAACGCTGAAGGCGTGGAAGATTTTCTGGTTCTTAGTAGGAAATGGGGGAATGGATCCCTATGATAGTCCCTTAAGGTCCCCCATAGTAGTCCCAATAACCCATTCCCCCCTAAACCCTACTAAGAACCAGTCAGAAGACGGCACCTCCATGGCAAGGTCTTCGTCGCCATGCTTGCGGATGGCCATATTGTCCTGCTAGGAACTGGATTTCGGAGAGGAGATGAAGCCAGCCCTTCGGTTCTCCAAAGGAGATGCTGTGCAGCAGATAAGGGCAGACTCTTGACCTTGTATGCCTTGTGATAGGAATTATACAAGGAATGAGTACTCATGTGGACTGAAATCTTTCCTGTTCGGATTTCAAGCAACGGTTCTTTGTGACTGTGACAGGGCTTCTGGGAGAACAGCGGGAAGTGGACTTATAGTAAATGAAACTAGCAAACACACCGTTTTTTGCTTTATGAACTAGTTAAAGATACATTAAAGATACATTATTTGTATGTATATTTTACTTCTTCTGTTTAAACGACAAACCTAGGAGCCCTTATGACTCCCTGTGACCCTGCGGCTTGCGCAGTTTTGGGCAGTCGATGTAGCCAGCCTAACCTGGACAACAAATACTTCACATGTTTTTCGATGTTCCAGGCGCCGGGTCATCGCAATATGCCTGAAAACGCTAAACACCGAAGGGTGGGCAAGTTTAAGCAATTGTCGTGCTTCCTCGCCTCACCAAAGTTACCAAAGCTGCCGAATCGTCAACCACAGTAAACTGGAAGGCCGTGCAACCACACGAGTCAGTCTATACAACTAATCAACTCTTTTTGACAGTATCATCTCTGGTGTAGGAAATGGCATCGCCTGCCTGTCCATGTCTTGACATGTCTTGGCATCATTTGGAACAAGACGCCAGTCTTCAGGTAGCGTTGTTAGCAACTGGCCACCTAGCATGCCAAGGCAGCTCGTGTGGTGGTTCTTCATCACCGGACTGCAGGTGCAAAGTTGTTGTTCGGTGTACGCCGAGTCTGCGCTGCGAGAAGCTCTGACCTGCGAACAGACTCCCGGGGCAGCTTCATGGCATTCTTACGAGTCGCCTCATCGTATGGACTAGCTGATTTTTATGTACACGGTGCATAACACCAGCGACATGCACACATCAGACATTCGCTAGCCACCGCAAACCCCCACACCCACACAGCTGAATCTACGTCCCTTTAGTCCTTTGGGCCATCCATGCGGAACTTTGCTGCAGTGGTGGCCGCATGCAAGTGGATCCCCTCGAGAGGAGGACGACGTGGGTCGAGGCTTCGCAGTTTAGGGACTTCAGGGATTGGAGTACTGCTTTCGGGATCGAACCCTAATTAAGCGGCTACAGGCTCTCCCTGTTAGGGTTTAGGGATAACTTCACTGTTCAGCAGCGTTTGCAGCTTCGCATTGACAATTTTCCATGCAGGGATCAGAGGAGAGGCAAAGCCGCAGTGTGCCGGCGTCCAAGAGCCCAGTAGCCAGGTGGATCGGGGCTCACTGAAATGAACTAAACGCTAAATCCGAAATGCTTTGCAATTGCTGAGGGAAGGGTCACTGACGAGGCTGGGAAGCTCCGGATGTCCCCGATGCTGAGGGGGTATCCTGGTGGTGTTGTGTTGTAACAGTGGCACATATCCACATGTGGGATTCTTGCATGTCTGTTGCTGGAAAGCAGAAGGTTGGGCGGCTAAGGACCTACACCTCAAACCAGTGAGTATACACGCTTGGGCTCTGTCAGCTGTCATTAGAGGGGCCTGACTGGTTGGACTATGCTACTCGGGGTACTGTATCTTAAACTGACCAGTCAACCAATATCAGCCGCTCCCAATGGTACCCAAGCTAAAACCTTCCGCCCTAAACTCCCAAATCCGAAAAACAACACTAAAATCCCAAATCCGAAAATAACCCTAAAACCCTAAGAATCCTAAAGCCCTAAACCCAAACCTTCATACTTAAAGCCCATCTTCAACCATCCTCGTACACCGGAGAGCCCAACACCCCTTAATTAAGGAATATACCTTACATCATAATAACTAAGGCCCCTATAAACTTAAGGTATTTTCCTTATTTCCCTTATTAGAGCCCTTATAGATCCCCTTAAGGAACCCTATAAATTTAAGGTATATTCCTCATTTAAGGGGTATTGGGCTCTCTGGGTAGCAGATGCTACATGGGCAGTTCTATAAATTAGGGTCCCTTTTACGGGTCCCTAAAGGGATCTATAAGGGTTTCCAAAAGGGTACTATAAGGGAATTAAAGAATATACATCAAATTAAAAAAGGGCCTCAGCTATTCTGATTTAAGGTACTATAAGGGCAGTTCTCTGAATTAGGGTCCCTTTTTAGCCCTTTCCTTTCGGGGGCCTGGCCGCGGCCACCAAGCGGGCCCGCCTCGCCCTTCTCCCGTCGGTGCTCCTGGGAGGGAAGCTGACCGGCTTTTAGGAGTTAGGGGTGTAGGGGTTTAGGGGTTTATGGGCTTGGGGGGTTTAGGTTTTTGGGGCTCTTTTTTTGGGGGGAGTTGAGACTGGGGTTTAGGGGTGTTTAGGGTTTAGGGCTTATAGGGTTTATAGGGTCCAGACTGGGAGTCTAGGATTTTTCGGGTTTAGGGTTATTAGGGGTGCTTAGGCTTTATAGGGTTTATAGGGTTTAAGGTTTAGAAGGACCCCAAACTGCAATTTTCGAAGGGAGGGCGGGTCCTCGCCCCGAAAACTGATGGCCCATCCTGCGAAGTCTGTCGGCAGTTTCCTCAGAGACAGCGGGGAGGACAGCGTGCTCCCAAGTTGTGGCCTAATTAAGGATCCCCACTCTCTCCCTAGTTGCTAGTTGCTGGCGGAGGCCGGTGACGCAGTCGTTCTAAGCTTCCAAACCCAATCCCGCAGCACGGTAAACCCCAAAGCCTAATCACAGCATTCAGTGGAAGATGCTGAGGGCTGGAGTTGGGACCAGGTTTCAGGATCATGGCCGCCATTGTGCATACTGCTTGCTTGACTTCCTATGTGTCTTACCAATGCTGTATCCGAACTGCTAGCTCGTTTGCGCTCACGCGCCCAATCCCAGCATGAACCACATAGCTGCCAAGTCTCACAATCAAAGCTTCAGCCTCCATTCTACATGTCCACAGGCAGAGACGGGCTTCAAGGCATTCGGTACGAAGGCACTGACTGCTTGAGCCAGGTGGCGGCGGTCCCAACCTCCGACGACCACGACGAAGAAGCAACCCTCCGGAAGCAACCGTGCCCATCGGACGTCACAGACGCGTGGGGCTGAGCCACTGGGCGTCGTACACAAGCAGTGCAAGACACAGAACTGTCCGCACGAGTTTGCAAGCATGAGCGGCACCGCGAGAAATCATGTTCACAAGCAGTCTGCGCTCAGTTCCTTCCGGCCATATGTGACGCCACCCATCACCTTCCACCCTTCGCCCTTTCATTGTCATGGAAGTCACAGTTGCTGGTCGCGGCATTAAGATAAATTAAGGGTTTAGGATGGCAAAGGGCTTGAAGACGCTTTAATTCTAATTACGTGAAGACATGTGTAGGTCCTTTTAAAGGGAAGCTGTTTAGGGTTTCCACCCACTCCGAAAAGCACCTCTGGACTTGTGAGCATATCGGCAATGCCGATTCGCTCCCGCCTGCTCGGGCTTTTGGGAGGTTAGAAAGAGTGTAGAGGTCTTGAAATTGTAGCAGCACTTAAACAATTTTGAAGGTTTCAGCATTTCCTTATGCTGTATACTGGATGGTCAGCTTTTTTGGTGTACCTTGCGTTCAAGCTTTCATAGCAAACTAAGCTCTCCCTTGCAGCCACAGCTTGCTCCGGCATGATCGCGCAGAGAAGCACTGCTAACTTTGCAGGAACCTGAGTAGAGAACTGGTCAGTTGACGACCAGTACAAGTTAAAAAAGGCCAGCCCGAATCACAAGCATCCCTGCGAACTTTTGCTGGTAGTTATCGGGCTGGTTCGCAACAACTCTTCAATCCCGTGTTCAGGATTCTTTCAATACCAAATGCGAGGGTCGTATTCAGTGCCGGTGGCCAGGCTTTCCTTGCATTGGAAGAAAGCTTTCAGCCACTCCGTGCCGACACTAGTGGTGCCCCCCAGGTGAAGCTTCCTGGACCGGTGGTCATCCGACCCTCCACTCCATGGAAGATGCCCCGAAGGTCCGGATTCGTCCCCACATAATAGGTCTTCACTGGGTTTCCGATGAACACGGGTGCCATTTTCAAGCTGCTGTTCCTGAGCCTGGGGGCAAGGGCGGAGGCTGCTTCACACATCCCACTGGCCGCCAGGGTTGACCTCCTTCGGCCCACCAAACCCCGGGTAGTAAGGCAGTGTGACGGCCGGGCACTCATGGCGCCCTTCGCATGGAAGGCCACAGTCCTCTACGTTGTTCCCCACATGGAAGCTGTCATCTCCACCAACTGCAATAGCGTAGATGCAAAGCCTCCGTTGTTCGGGGTCTCCTAGCTATCAGGCGCGGCTGGCCACGCGAACCCGTCAGGAGTAGCTGACAATCACAAACATGCACAGTTAAAGCGATAAGAGTAGTCTAAGCCTCATGCAACAGCAACCGTCCAACACAGCGAGCATTTGAAGCTAGCGGCGTGGAGGCTGCATCCAGATCCGGAGCCACAATAATCCTTTCGCTGCCGTAGCTGAGCCCTTGTGCTTCCTCGTAATCAGACGCCGCCGGGACGAACACCAGACCTCACGAGGTGGAGGGGTCGGTAACCCGAATACCATTTCAAGTTAAAGAAGAGAAAGAAGCAGTCCTAGGTTGTCTACAATCTACAAATGTGGCGAGCAATCCCCTTAACAAGTTCTCACTTGGCTCCCTTCAGGACTACACTGAGTAGACCCCGAACTCCAGGTTTTGTCTGCTCTGCTGATGCGGCACGGACAACGGGCAAGCACAGCTTGGTTGACAGCTACAACGGGTGGCGTTGCATGTCACCGCCGGCTCGCCGTAGTGCCCCTTTTCCTCGATTCACGAAGCTGGGGCGGGGAAGATGGGTCTTTCTTCTGTGGAAAAGCATAGTGTCTTGGGCAATTGGATCTGTAAAGGACAAAAAAACAAAGAACCTTTGAAAGAAACACGAGGGATGGCTTCACAAACCAAACTTCCCCAAACCCTAAACTCCGAAACCCCTAGAAGCCCCAAAGCCCTCAAAACGTAAACCCTAAACTCCTAAACCACTATAAGCCCCAAGCCCTCAAAACGTAAACCCTAAGTTCTGGCCAGGCACCGGCATGAGGCCGAAGTAGCCCAAGCCCAAAGCAGAGAATGGGTTCGAGGTTTCCTCGCATTTGCCTGAGCAGTCTCTCCACCCTTCGTATTTAGGACCCAGGAGAAATATCTGTTAGGAGAAAAAGAGGCTAGGTTCATCTGTGGCTTCGGCTTCCTGCCCTAAGCCCTACAGTAGGCAGCGAGCCCTCTTGAACCCGGCATGCCGAATTCACGGCCGTGGTGCGCCAGGGCAACAGAAACTGAAGTTCTCACCCGAAGGAACCGTCGTCCCAACGAGCTGCTCATTTGCACAGGCCGCGTTGACCTCACACTGCAACAGGGGCTGTGAACGAAAGAAAACCCAACGACCATTGCGTATTCCTTCGTCTCCCATTTTGTGCACAGACGTTTTACATAAAACGCCGTCCACCTCACATCAGATGCAAATCAGTTGAACAACAATCGCAAGCAACACCACAGCCTATGGATGTCAGATTTGCTTTGCAGGAAAGCACGGGCTGCTTTGCTTGGAGGGTTTCCGACAAAGTATAGAAAACAATATTTCAAGGATGTTTGTGTCATCTTGAGATTGAACGGCAACCACTTTCGAGCTGGGCAGCGGCCACAATCCCAGGACGCTGAAGCAAGGCTTTGACAAGACGCAAGAACTTTCCCTCAACCCTAAGGCCCTAAAGCCTAAGCCCCGAACTCTAGACCCTAAACCGGGTTGTTAACAATGTACAGTACGTATAGCAAGGACTACTTCATGTTGTTACTTATTCAGGCTCCTGCAGTACCTGAGACCATGGCCCGCCCTTCTTCCCTTCAGGCCTTATAGGATTGCAAACCCAGCAGCTCCAACCGAGGAAGCTTCAAATTCCAAATATGGGAGCAAGTACCCTTTTCTTATTGACTGTAGCATCCGCCTACAAAAGACGGGCCTCGACACTTCAATGAGCGTCGCCAGGACAATCGTGTTGAGCCCGGTCCTCGCGGATTCCACATGACAGGCAGACACGTAAAGCAGCACGTGCACAGGATGAAAGTGATGGCAGGTAGACATTGCTGATGGCCAAGCTGTTGTCCTCACCATGTTCACCATAGAACCTCTCCGTTCGCCTTCATGTTCATCGCGACGGTCCTGGCAGCACTAGATTGCACGAGTAGATTCATTCAGTCTCTGACCAGACGCATTAGGGATCTGGCAGCCCATTTTGATCGGTATCTGGCGGTGGAATGATAAAACAGAGGGGAGACGGCCTGAGGACTCCGTAAAACAACGATTTTTCTCAGTGCCAGCCGTCATTAGATTGCCGAAAACTGCGATTCACTCGAGTGGGAAGCTTCTGAAACAGAACTGGACACCAGCCTAAACCCACACCTTCAGCCTTGGACCAACAACCATACGCGCCCAGAACCACCGCATCTTGAAACCTCGAGCCTTTGCCATCAGAGCTCTTCGCGAGAGCTCCACCCTCCGGAAACGTCCGAGGCTCCAAACTTCTCTGAGGTATGCCTGCGGGGCGCGCAGAAGCACAACATCGGCAGGAGCTGTCAGGCCGTGCATTCAGGCTGCAAGCACACACAGCTAGCGCAAGTAGGTTTGTTTGCAATACAGGAGTGCTTGTGCTTGCGGTTGTTCCGCGAACCTGCAAGGAACTCCTAAGTCAGCGTGAGAAAATCTCGAATGAAGAAACTGTACAAGGTGGTCAGCAGAAACCCGCATGTGCAAAGACACGGGGATATGCCCATATTCATATTAAGCAAGGACTCCAAGTCACCACCTTTACACACCGAGTTCGTGCAAACTATCTGCGAGTTCCTAAGCACAGCCCAGGGAGGATCCAGGCCGTGACATTGGAGTCCGTATTGAGAACTAAGCATTTCAGCGGAAAATTCCTTTTCAAGTGGCTCTCGAGACTTCGTCAGGGTCGCCTGAGGAGACATCGTGCCGTCTAGGCACACGAATTACACACGCAGGGTTGAAGCCCAGCATCGCACTACTTCTAATTGTGCTTCAGTGGTCTTGGAGTAGGATCCTGTCAGGCCCTAAACCCTAAACCCTAAACTTGATCAGCCCCAACACCTGGACACCTCAACCTGCTGCCATCACCAAGGCCGCTGAGGTTCCGCCGACTCCGGCAACGGCACCGCCAGCTGCCATCACTTCGTCCTTGCCTACATGCGCGTAAGTCTCCACTTCTGGGCTGTAGGGCAACGGGATGTCTGCCAACGCCTTCTTATGGTACAGCATGTGGTGGCCGTACTTGAAACCAATCCGTGCCACCAGGTAGGCAGAGACCATTAACGAAAGCACTGCGACAGTATTCAGCTGCGAAACCATGTAGGCTTGCCTCATCAGGCCGTAGTTCACGAGTGTCAGGACTGTGCTCGGCAGTCCTTCCGTGAGGATCTCAGTCAGAATGATGGTGTGGTAGCGCTCGGGATCGACGTGGTCTGGCGTATCGGGCGTGGTAATTTCCCGACCGAGGACTTGCTTCTCGTAGAAGGTCTGGACGCTCTTCAGGAGAAGCAGGCGCGTGCTGTGCAGCACGATGCCGGTGGCGAACAACATCACACATTGCGATGCGGCCACCATTGGAGCGAGGACCAGCACCAACAGTGGCAAGCTGAGAGCAAGAAAGAAAGCACAGACGACGTTGACCAAATGTTTTTCGAAGCTGTCGCCAGCGATTTCGAACACCTGGTTGATGCCCTTGTCGGCCAGCAGAGTCCAGGAGATGAACGCGAGTCGGTTGTAGGTGTTGAAGGATGTTTCTATCAAGCTCCCCCCATAATGGCCAACGATCGTGGATACCCCGGCCGCCATGACAATGAGCACAGCAAGTACAAACATCTCCCAGCTGTAGAAGTCATTGTTGAACACGCTCAGGAGGTCCGAACCGAAGTCGGCCGAGCTGATAGCCACCTCCACCACCAGCATGAAGGGTCTGCGTGTGACTGTGGTGTAGATGATCGGGGTAACGAACAGCACGGCGCTGACACAAACCGAGACTGTGATTGGGATGTGGGTCTCGAAGGGAGGGGATCCCTTGGCAAAAGCCTCTGCATGCCTCAGTGGGCTGCTTGCTGGCAGTTGCTGAATGCAAGTCCTGGGTATGCTGCACGTGCCATTGTAGCTGGACTGCGACGCGCAGGGGGGGGGGCGGAA
Organism: Symbiodinium necroappetens; assembly: GCA_905231915.1. NCBI lineage: Eukaryota > Dinophyceae > Suessiales > Symbiodiniaceae > Symbiodinium > Symbiodinium necroappetens. Next base: position 2,563 of record CAJNJA010023108.1, on the reverse strand, counting down.
TCGGCTTGTGACGGCTCGGAGTGGTGGATGGGTGTGATCGGGCGTGCGCCTTCAACGGCTTCGTGGCAGGTTGAGTCCACACACGACTCACCCACAAGCCAAAATTCGGACGAACAGGACTGGCACGCCTCCTGGCCATCTCTCCTGCACCTGGCGATGGCCACCCCGTGCTTGCAAGAGCATACATTCTCTTCACAGACGCCACTCGACAAGTGGAAGCCCTCGAAGCAACTTTTGCAGCCGTCATCGGCAGCGTGGCAGAAGCCGTTGGCGCAGGGGCATGGAGCTGAGTTGCAGATGGGCAGCGTCGGCCAGGGGAAAAGAAGCAACAGAAGCACAGGGACCACGCCGGAAAGCACAAGCATGCCAAAAAATAATTTTGTTTCCTCTCTATAGAATTTATCAAGCTGATGTCGCAACGACCGGAACTCAGTCCAGAGAACTGCCACCACGTATCCAAGACTTCCCACAGCCAGCAGCCAAAGAAGCATGCACACCACAATTGCCACACCAGCCAGGAGCGGACCCATCACGGGCACCGAGGCTTTGCTTTCAGCGAGGCACAGCACACGCACCCAGTGTAAAGTGACCCGACACCTGGCCCAGATTGTCTCCCAGAAGCTGGTGCATCTTGGCGGGTTGTGGTGCGCCAGGCGCCGGGCTGGAGCTTGGGGTTCTCCGCGGGTCAGGAAGCGGCTGGCCGGGCTGGTCACCGGGCTGGTCATGGACACGGGCGGGGAGGGCTGGAAGGAGAGCCCCACCAGCATGAAAGCAGCGGTGGCAAGCAGGACCACTGCGGTCCAAGGCTTCGCCATGGCGCAAGGGCTACTCTCTCCGGGCTTGAGCTGTGTGTGGCTACAAAACGTAACGTCAAGACAAATAACGGAGGTGTCTGCGTGCTCAGCCCTCAGCAGACAGGCAGGCTCAGGACAGAGCAGGCTCAGAAGACACATCAACTTCCTGCCTCCTCGTTGCGGCTAGGGATTTCTCTTTCGCCAGCCTGGGTTTTGGTCCAGTCTCTGAAAAGCAATGCCCAAAACTTCTGTTCTTATGAAAATCTCGAAACGGAGACGGCCAGGATTGGAGCGAGGATTGAACTCTTCAAGACAAAAGGGCCGAGGATCTTGACTGGGGGGGGGGGCGTATAAGCTTTTGTATATATATTATATGATGATCCATCCTCCGTGAGATTGGAAGCCTTCACGCCTTGCCAGCCGTGAGGTAATTCCTTGCCAAGGTGCTCTCTTTGCCGCTGGAGGAACAGGAAGCTCAATTGACGCAGCTGTCTGCTCTATGTCTCTCACCAGTCCATCGGGCACGGGAGCTGCATCGCGCACCGGGAACTGAAGCAGACCCTGACACCAAATTCAAAAACCCAATGCTCTTGCAATGTTGCAAAATCCGACACTTGTGTCAATGGTCGCTTCGGCATAAACCGAGATGGCCATACACGTGGAGTAGTATTCCTTCAGCACGAAGTGAATCATGAGCACAGCGGCTTCGGTAGATACATGTCTGCAAGAAAAGGTCGTGAGACTGCTGCCGCCACCCTTACTTTCTGCCCTTGAGCCAGCAACCCTGAGGAATGCATCAAACAAGGTCACTCTGCGCACTCCCGAGGCCACAGCAAAGCAATTTATGTTGCGGCTAGCAGCGCATCTGAAGCCAGCAGCTCGCTTCCCGTCGAGGACTAGACACTCTTGCCTCTGCCAGAAGACACCATGCCCTATTCTGGCTTCTAGATAAACTTTAAACTCAGCCGGATTATCTCACAAGACTTTTATCCTCCGGAATCTTAAGCACTGCCGTGCTCTCTTTTGAAACGGGGCTCCGATCCACATGCAAGCGTTCCTACAAGAAAAGACAGCAGTCCGTCGCTCAGTATGCTTACCCGTCGTAGCTGTCGTTTAGTTGTGTCACTCCCCCAAAGCAGCCACCCAGTCCGAGACCATGGCACGCGAGCACCTTCAAACCCTCATGTGGATTCTGTTCTGAAGGCTGTTTGGAGATGATGGCCGAAGCGAAAGATTGAATTTTAGTTTCTGCCACACGGTGTCGGGCTTGTGTGGTTTATGTAATGCTATGGGAGTAGGGCTGCGCCCTCCCAAGCGGAATTTGAGCACTGCGTGAAACTAATCTCAGTCAGACTTGTGGGATGTGTAGCGGAAGAGGATGACTGTGGCCGAAATGGGGTGGGCTGAGGGGGGGGGGGAGCAGAATCCTAAAATTTGTTTTCTCACGGGGGTGAGAACGTGATTATTCTGCACGGGGGGGGGGGGGGGGGTTGAGAATAATTTCCCACGACCCAGGTCCGGGCCTAGCTTGGGTTGCCGGCGTGTAGTGGCGCTGGCGTGCCGACTGTGTATGTTGATGCTGGTCGTGCTCTGTTTGTGCACAGTTTTCGCGTTCTTTCGGTGCAGGGTTTTCTGGACATGGGATTTGTGGCTGGGTTTCTTGGTTTGGGGTTTCTGGTTGAGGGGTTTCTGGGTTTGTGGTTCTGGCTTCAGGCCCCCCCCACCCTTCAACAGGGGAGGTTGGTATTGGACTACGACATGACGAAAGT
>CAJNJA010023097.1:0-33513 GCA_905231915.1 Symbiodinium necroappetens | reverse complement strand
GTGCCTACAAAGATCTCTACGGCCTCTTCAGCCGCTACAGCCGCAGCGCGCAGTGGCACACTTTCCACAAAGATGGCGTCGCAAAGCACGGCAGCATCAGTGGTCAACCCGCACGCCGGCGGGGTCAAAAGTAGCCCTGCTGCCAGCAGCAACACGGCGCGAACCCTCCTGGGAACAGAAAACAAGTCGCCGGACCTCTCACGGCAGGGGCACGAGGCTGCACTTCAGGACTGACACAAAAAGCATGCCACGAACCCTCCGTAAAACACCGACCCTGAAAACAGTCAGAACAGGATTCGCCCAAGCAGAACCTGGACGTCCGCGTGGTGTCCCAGACCGATCCCCAGGCGGGATTCACACTTGAGCTCAGTGCCCTGAGTCCTTTGTCAGCCTTCATTCCAGTTTAGGGACAGTTCTGTGAGCATGAAGAGGTGAATTCCAGCGACAAGAAGATGAGCATGCGAATCGAGCGCGCCAGCACGGACTCACAGCTGGTCAATCCATGTGCCGGCTTGGCCAAGCCCAGCCATGCTGCCGGCATTGGCGGGTCGCGAGCCCTTATGGGAACAGGAAGCACGGCGACTGATGTCCCTCTACAGCGCCGTGGGTCCATGTCTTTGCTGCAGGACTGCCGCAGTCGAAGTTGAGCCACGCCAGAAAATGGTCGACCACCTCTGATCTTGAAAACACCAAAACAGTCAGCGCAGGATCCGCTCAATCAGCAGGTTGACGTCCACACGGCTCGGACCATGCCCCAGGCACAGGCGCGATCATTACACGGGGTAGACACATCTGTCACATTTTGCCAGTCATTTGCTGTCTACCTGCCGGCTTGGTTCCGTGAGAGGCTTCCGGGGACAAGATCGCGGAGACGGCGAGCGCCGGGAGTGCCATGGCGAGTGGGACTCAGACAGGCATAGACAGCGTTCCAGGACCCGTCATGAAGCGGGAAGTGGCATGGAGCTGCCGGACCCTGCTGGAGGATGGTCCTCCGCTGCCGCTGCCTTTTCAAGCAGCAACAGAGGTGCCGGTAAACTTGAAACCCGATTCCAGCGGCAGGAGGCACTCGCTGCCATCGTCACTTCTTTCTAGGGATGCCACGAAGCCCAGACCGAAGAAGACCCTTCGGTTCTCGGAGCACGTCGACCACAGATCAATCAGCCCCAGACCCCGGTCCGCATCGGCTCCCGAAAACTCCGGAACAGCAGACAAGCTTCGGGGAAAGACCATGGCAGCCCAAGGGACGGCTCGGTCGTCAGCATCCAAGGCGTCCACAGCCGCCAAACCCGTGCCGGTGCAGAGCTCTAGCTTTTCTGAGTTCTTGTTCCTCCCACCGGTTCCTGAAAACAAGACAGAGCCACCTCCACAATCGTTGTCCAACTTCTTGTTTGCTCCAAACGGCAGCACAGCTCAGCACGCAGTGCCTGCGGTTGAGATGGAGAGCAGCCGCCGAAGTGGGGAGGAGCATCATCCCGGCAGCGCCCACCACCAGAGCAGCGATGCCCACCACCACAGCAGCGATGCCCACCATCACAGCAGTGATGCCCACCGCAGCGGTGAGGCCCACCACCGCGGCAGTCAATCCCAACATCGCAGCAATGATACCCACCACCGGAGCAGTGAGTCCCACCACCGCAGCAGTGATGCCCACCACCGCAGCAGTGATGCCCATCACGGGCATGGAAAGGGGCCTGCCAGAAAGAGGAAGCACGATGACAAGCATGATAAGGGTATTCAGCAAACATCCTCCACTACAGCATCAGCCTCCACTTCCAGCTCCAGCTCCAGCGCGGGCGAGCCAGCAAGCCTGGCTTCCCGTGGCGAAGTTTCCGGCACGATGGTCCATCATTCCTCTTCGTTTCAGGTAGGTTGCTTTTAGTCAGTTGCTGAAGTCCTGCGGGGTAGTGGGTGGCTACAGAAGATTGTTCGGATTGAAATTGGGGAATGGGGGCTGTCCTGCAGGTTACTGAGGAGATGGCCCGGGAGGCCTACGAGCGCGGCCTGGGGTGCAGCTTGGAACGGCGTGTTTTGGAACGCGCCTATTTTCTTTTTCAGAATGGCCAGAGCGAGGACGCCGATGCCAACTACTTCACCGCGTTGAGAATCGAACTCAGCGAATCAGGCTGATGGTCAATGACCATTGCAAAGAGGTGGAGCATGTCACGGCTATAGAGCAGGACGCCGTTTGTCTTAGCTCTTTGTAGGAGATGCCCTTGCAGGCTGGGCGGGCTAAGGCTAGGTGAGGCTAGGGGCTAAGACAAGAGCCAAGGCTTCTACGAATCGACACAGCAATAGCACCAGGGGACACAGGCTGCCCGGCCTTCGCAGGATGTTTAAAGTGAGCCGTGCGGCCACTAAATTAGCGAGCGGAGCCGAACAAGGCATCCCGCAGCTTCTTCAACGTAGCAAAAAGCTGCAATTTTCCTGCAAGAACAGAACAGAAATGGGGCAGCACAGCTCTGCCATGCCCACGGCGGCATCAAAGATGCTGTTCGACACACGGCTTTGTCCAACCTGGCTTTGTCCAACCTCGACTCGCGATCCTTCGCACAACGGGCCTTGCCGGGCGTTTATGTTGCATGCCTCAGCCTTAGCAAGCGTACTTCGCCCAATATGCATAGATCGCCAACATCTGCTCGCATGATGCCTTATTTCCGACGCTGCTCTTCCCGAGTGTGTTTAGCTAGTCTTCAACATGGCCGCTGAATCCATCCTGACTTAGACGGGTGGCATGGACAGAGGGCGGAGGGAAGAGTCGCCCATGCCCGATTCTCAGATGACATTCGGTGCAGTGATTCCTGGCAATCACATGTAACGATGTACATGTTTGATTTGATGTGCATATCTGCATGTGTTCATCTGCGTGCGTATAGGTATGCGTGCATGCATGTGTCGAAGTCGTGTAGATGCACTTATCTGCCACTAACGTCACCCTGCAGAGCCAAACTGTTACAGATCGAAGTGCATGATGCACATGCTGAGCTCCACATTACCAGGACGCAGCTATCCCCGGCCTTGGTAAGGAATGTCTTCTACAACATCTCGCAAGCCCAAAAGCGATGATCGTAGATGTCTCAAACCCCAGATATCGATCCTGTTCCAAAATCCGTGCCTGCGAGCAAGGTGATGTTCGGTGGTGCAAGCCTGCAGACTTCACTGAAATCGGGAACAATGAACGAAACCATCATTTCTCAAGGTATGGAATTGACTCAAACCCCCACGTCAATTGAAGTTCGGATAAGATGAACTGGTGTCGACAATCCTCTGCAAGAGAAGGTTGGAAGCTTTGTGAATTGTTGACATGCTCAGTGCCTGTCTTGCGAAGAGCGAGCCACTTACCAGCAGTCGGCCACTTTTGTTCTAGTAATCCAGGGTTGATGCCCATAGCGGTCATATCAACCATGTAGATGCGAAAAAAGCGGAAGCACATGCTCATGAAGCAAAAGAATTCAGTGGCACAACAGCTCGGTGCAATGAACCCCACGACATCTGTTGAGCAGTGCAGGAGGGGAACCATGTAGGTGTTAGAATAGCCCGGCATCTGGCACAGACTGTGCCTTTAACCGAGAAGCATCTACCTGAGCAACCTTCAGCTTGAGTAGCACATAAACTCAACCCTTACATGGTCCAGCATTCAATGTTTGCAGTGGGGGAGCTTTCCACAACAAAGCTTCCACGGGATGGCACAACAGCCCATAGAGCTGGCGACGGTGCAATTTGCATCGTCGTTTGGAGAGCCAGTTTGTGAATGCCTGTGGAGAACATCAGACATTATGTGCATGTCACAACGTATGTATGTCCTACATGCGTATGTGTACATGTAAGTCTGCAGACTTGTCCAGTGAAAGAGCTGCGATCTGGCAGTAATACGGAGACCTAAGCCTAAGGAATAAAGTAATAAGGTAATCATTTTGGCTTCTACATCCACACGCACACCTATGTATATATATATATATACATACACACACACACACATGCTCGGACTTCGGCCGGTCGACAGAAAGCATGTTGCCATCATTGTTGACTTCGAATGAAACTAGAACTTAGCTATTCTGAGGGTGTCGCGGCAGGAATGCCCAAAGGGCCATGGTGATGCCTCCTGCTGTGACCCGCATCTTCGAGCGCGTGGACCGAGTCGCATTCTCGGGATGCCAGATGTAGAATACACAGTGTACTACATCCATAACGTGTGCTTCTCTCAGGCGAGTTTTAAGTCTCAGTGCAGTCGAAACCGATGCCTCGCGCTTGAGTTGGAACCCCTCTTCGCACATCGAGCTCACAAGGGCAAGCGCTCGGCACCAAGATCTTCTGAGTTGATGAGGGTGATTCTAATATTCTGTCTAAATAATTCTCGTTATCATAATCTCAATAATCAGGACCATGAAAACCGCTACGCTCTTCTGACAGTTGCAGAAGAGGGTGTGTATTTCGTCGAGACTCGACGCGAGGACTGGGGCCGCTGCTGCAACAGTCTCCGCCTCCAAGTTTTCCAGATCCTGTCATTGACCTGGACAGCTTTCATCACAAATTATACCTATACATATATACATATATGCATATACATATATATATATATGTGGCCACTGGCCACGCCGAGTGCGAGTCCACGGAGTTATTCCGCGCAGGAAAGCCGACCACCTCGTCACAGAGGAGACTCCTGGGACTTGCCAGGACTTCCGCAGTGTGCCGTGTCGAAGTATTTGCATTCTGCAGGTCGCCACAGCACTTAGATTGAACACCCGGCTTCAGCATCCATGGACAGGTGTGGACGACCAGAGCCCGTCGGAACCTGAAAACAGGGAGGGTGAGACCTAGCGAGGTACAGGTGAATGCGTGCAGTGTGCCAAGTGTTGAGATAAAGCTCAGGAGGCAAAGATGCGCCGACGTAGAGGTGTGGGCTTAGCTTGAATGGGTGCAACAGTGTGTGGTTTTTGCTGATGCATACGAAACTGAGAGACCTTTTTAATAGCATGCGCAAACTGAGTCAGGCTGTTTTGCCCTGGCTAAACACTTAGTTCCAACATTTATCGACAAGCCCCGGATTTGCTTGCAACACTCATCCCCAGACACCAGCATGCCTCCCAGCAAGAAGTCCACCTGTCTTCTAAGTGTTCACATCTCTGTTCAGGAAACGACCAGAACGCTCGCTTTCATTAATTAAAATTCGGTTTTTATTTGGGAACGAAATGAACAAGGTGGGCAAAACAAACACGCTTTCAATCACAAGCTCTTTTCATTGTGTTGCTTCGTTCACTTCGTTCACACTTTTATTCTAGGAAGAAGAGCTCGTTGTTTCCTTTCAACTGAATAAAGATAAGTGAAAAGAACGCATGCTTTATTCAATTCTTGAAATAAACACGAGGGAACGGAAACAGAACCATTTCGTTTGTCTTTTCCTTTGTGCTTTAATTTGTAATGGTTGAGAAGAAGCACGAAATTAAAGCGTTGAATGCAAAAACGAAATGGTAGCTAGTGTTCGTTCCTGTTTTGTTTATTGAAAACGAAGGGAACGAAAGAGGAGGGTGCTTCGTTCCGCTCATTACTTCGCTTGACTACAGTACCTCTTTTCTCTTTCGTTCTATTCGCTCCACCTTAAAGATAAACACAACACTCTCCTCACTCAGTAGAAAACTGGTGGTTAACGGAGAATTTAAAAGGAAAATCAATAAGGAAACACGCGTCCCTTCGTTCTTTGTTTTCCCTTTGATTTTACGCTTTTCCTTTGCTTTTCCACCAGCCATGTGATTCTCTGTTACTTTGCTAGTGAGAAAAAGCGAACGATGGGAACCTCTTCCTTCAATTCATTACAAAATAAGATAACAAAATAAGCACGATATTCTCTTTATGTTATAAAATAAACGTAACCACTGAACGAACGTAACAAACAGCCAAATTAAATTACAAAGGTAAGTGAACACTCACGCTTTACATTTAATTTGGGTTCTTTGTTTTAGTTCGCTCGTTCGTGGTTTTATTGTGTTGTGTCTCTCTTCTGGGTCTTTTCGTGCTTCCATCTACGTTCCACTTTATTCCATTGCAAAAGACCGAGAGAAAAACGGCAAGAAACCACTGCACATCCTGGAACTTGGAGCCTCTAATCATATTGATTAGGTGGTAAAGTCGAGTGAAACAGGCCCTTATTTAAATAATTAAACACAAGCGGAATTGGCCTTTTTGCTTCGTTCTTATTGTGTTTGCCATGCCCACTTGTTTCGTGCTTCCGTTCCATTCATTAACAAGGTGGGCAATGAAAGCAAACTCATGTATTTCATATTAGGTTCACGGAGTGAACAAGGAACGAATGAAATAAAACCACGAACCAGCATGATTTAATTCGCTCGTTTGCTTTATTTGGTCCTTTCCGCGAAAGAGCTAAATTTAATTGTGTAAAGCGTGCGTTTCGCTTCACTCACCTTTACAATTTGAGTTTAGGCCTTTAGCGTCACTTTAGTTTTAGAAGATGCACCCAGTTCCCCGTGGTATAGCTTAAACCTTTGGAATCTCCTGTACGTTCGTGTCTTCTTTGTGTTTAATTTAGTTAAATTCACTCAGCTCTCTGTGTTCCTTTGTAATCTGATTAAAGCACAACAAAGAAACTCTCTTCACAATCTTATTATTAGGTGTATTTTTTACTAGGAGATAGTGAGTGAAGAGATAGAACATGTGACAGAAAAGAAACCGAGGAACGAACCGGTCAATCACAGGCTCATTTCATTACATTCGCTTCTCTCATTCGTTCCTAAAAACAATCCCAGAAAGAATCCAAAAGATAATGGTGAAAATACATAGCTGGTCCCAAAAATCCCAAATTTCCAAGGGTTTACAAGTAATGGTAGTGATAGCCTGGTTTGTACTGAATGAACCATGCATTTAATTACAACATTAGGACTAGTCTCGTTCATTCATGCTTTTGTTCCCTTTATTTGGTTCGTTTACAATGGAGCAAAGAGGAAGCGTAAAACGAACCAGAGAAAGAGCAACACAAAAAACATGAATTCGTTCGTTTCCGAAAAGACTCTCAATGGATGGGCGTTGTCGCAACATGCGCAATCTGACATGCTGTTTTTTGGCGATCAGTCGCCACTCAGCACCTGAACGTCGATGCTTCAAGTCCGCCACATCGTGCATGGCCCTACATAGACTACGTCGATTGTCGATTAACGGCCACAGCTGGTCATCATAGTGGAAAAAGGGGGCTTTCGCACCAAGGTGGCGAGTGCACAGCGCATTCTCATGCACGGGTCCTTCATGGGACGAGCCCAGACGCTATATTATGTTGTTGGAGTCTGACACTTCTATACTCCAACCTCCATGCAGGGCCCAGCCGTTGTTTGACTGCGCCTTCTGCTTCAGTCGACTTGACTTCTACTTACCTCCATGCAGCACAAGCACATGCAACAGCTTAGCAGCATTTTGCTGAACCGCATGCCCCGGAGAAAAATTGGCACCCCGTAGGGACGGCAAGGCATTCAACACTCAGGCCTCTTTTTCAGCCAATACAGGATCTGGCCACTCCGCAAGATTGCACACGCCCTTGTTGCTACAATCAGTCGCGGCAGGTGACGGAGGATTCTCTCAAAGTAACAGGACGGAAACCCGGCTGGCGCGTATTCGCAGCTCAGCTCCTAGCACACCACCACTGAGATTCATAAAGTACCGAACGGTTGAATGCCATTGCCTTCAGTCACCATCTGAAAGTACTAACGTTCACCACATGTAACCCAAGTACCAAGCCATGACCGCAGACCTAGCATCGGGTGAATTGAGAAGCTGCTTCCGATCTTCGCTTCCCCCTTTTATTAAACACCCTCCCCGATTACAAAAACACAGTGGGCCCAATCCTCCCGACATCATCCCTGCCCTTTGAGACCTCTTCTAAATTAGGGGGGTTTAGGTTGACGGTTTAGGGGTGACTGTGAGTTTGAGTCTGAGTGTGAGTGTGACTGTGAGAGAGTGTGTGTGAGCACACAAGCCCTCTTTGAGCCTGCCTGTGCGGAGCGGCCGCATGATCCTTCTGTCTGTCTCCTTGTCCGTCTTCGTGTTAATTACTAGCCCTTTTCTACCCAAATCTGACAGTAGAGATAAAGCTACCTCCTAATAATAAACATTTTCCGAGCATCGGAGGGGCCCTCCACCCCCCGTTTAATATTGGGGAGAAAGGAGATTAGGTCTGAAACCTATGCAGAAACAGATGCTAGGTGTCTGAACCGCGAGGATTGGCCCTCAGTGTTTCAGCAACAATTTGACGCAGCAGGTTTGCCGAGTGCCGAGGCCGGGCGGCTGCCTTTAGCCAGTCCTACCCCCACCCTGCCTTTGCATCACCTCGACCGCCCATGGGGCCGCGGTCTCCACGCGGCTGGGCAGCATCATCTTTCGAGCAGTTTGAGCTGTCGGGCTGTTTCAAGTCGAATCTTGGCCAAGGCAAGCAAGGGGTCACGGCCTTAATGCTGACCGAACGAACAGCATTTGCAAGCTTCTGCAAGTCTTGGGCTTGCATGGAGGCTGTTGCTTCGGCCGTGCTTGCAGAGACTGCGGCGGTCTTAGTTCGCACTTCTAGCAGAAGGGGCGCATACGCTTCAGCACGTGCACTTGTGGCCAGAGAGAGGCTTTACCTATGTCAGAAGTGCGAGCAGCTGTTAGACTACCAGACTGCAATCGGGAGCAGATGGCCACGATTCCCCGGAGATGAGGTCTACAGTGCTCCTGTAGTGCCGGGCGTCCCGCCTGCTTGGATGAGGAGCGAAGCCCAAAGACGACCGAGATAGCATGCGAGCAAGCAGTCCATGCTTTTGGCGAATGCGTTGAAGCAGGAATTTGCAATCCTGTTAGGTCCAGGTTTGTAGAAGCCGATTTCTTCAGATGATGGCCCGATGAGGGGTGAGGATATGAGCCACCTCGTCTGAGCCGCCTTGTGATGTTCAGACCAGGCGGCGCCGGCCACACGCGCTGCCGCGCCGTGATCGGAGCAGCGAGCGGGGACGACAGGACAGCCTGGCCTTGCCAAGGGAGAATGTGCAACAGTGGTTGGTATATGCTTTACGCAGCTTTCGCAGCACTGCAGATATTGCAGGCTGAGGCAGAAGCACGCAGGGCCCTTATTGATTAGCTGCAGAAAACCCTCAATTCCCGACTGAAGACACCTAAGGCGAGAAGCCCACGAAACCATCGCAGCCACCAGAGAAGCCACGTCGAATCCTCGGAGATGAGTCGCTTTCTGACACCTGTTAAGGCCTCTGAGAGCTTCTGTTCGCATCTCGAGGTCCTGGTGCGACGCGCTGGGAAAAGGAGGCCGAAAGAAGGTAAACTTGCATTCTGATTGCTATAGAGAATGACGAACATCACCATCTAAGAAGACGATGCGAGACTGGCACTGCAGCACTTTTCCTCGCGACTACTTTTACGTCAACACATAGGCTGATGTCGGCTTTGGTGAAACCGTTTTTGGCTGCGCAAGGCGGAGCGAAAGAAGGTTCACGAAGCAGTAATCGAAGCTGCAGCCTTGGATATTCTTGGATGTTTGTGTCTCTGCGTGGGCGAGTGCCGATCATGGACGGCTGTGTGAGCTGCGCATCGTAGAGGCTTGTCGTGGCTTGCCTAGCAGGCCCATGAATCTACCTTTGGAACACATCCGAGCTTTCGAGAACCTGCCCTAAGTGACGTCCAGGGTGACCCCGGGATGCACGGACATCATAACTTGCCCTTCCCGAGATGCTGTCAACACATTCCTTCCAACTCTTAAGGGGGATCTTTGTTTGCCTTTTGCCTTAGTACCCACGCTAACATACGACCGATTAGGTCTGAAGTGGGGGGGTCTGTTTCCGGCTGCCAGCGTGATGTGCTGAACTTCAGGAGATGATGTCACAGGTCGTTCATGGAACACTGGACTCGTTCATTGGTGCGACGCTCAGCTGGCGCGAAAACATAACAAGACACACCCCCCAGACGAACCTGCAATGCTGAGCACATTGCATTAAGTGCAGGCGAGAGCTTGGACAGCCTCAGTGACGGCCAAGCCAGCGACGCTGTTGAAGTAGTGGCGTTGGATGCTGAGCTCAGTTGACGGTGGAATTGTTGTAGAAGGGGGCAGCTTGTGGCCGTGCAGCTGCGTCGTAGAACTCTATAGGTTAGAAAGAGTGGAGACTCGTCAAACTGGAAATTTGTTCGAGCCAATCTCACGCCATGTGCCCATCTTGTCTCACTTCCAGGTGTTGCGAACATCTTAGCTTTTTCACAAGGATGCCTCTATCGGCGCACCCTTTGGCCCTTTTTGAGGGAGTGCAGGGGGGGTTGGAACAGCTTCCTTGAGAGCTTTCGTAGCTTGTGGGCCATGGGATCGACCTTTCTGGCAGTCCTTGCCCAGTTATTTAATCTCGAAAATGCCGCAACAGAACCCTGGCTACATGCCGAAAACGTATCCGATTCATCCTGCAAGCTGCAGGTTTTTTTAGCGCGCTCTCATGGGAGTTTGGTGCCTTCGCTCAGCGGCTGGAGGTTTGCTGGTGCAAGAGGTGTCACAGTCAAGAAGATTGCACCTCTTGCATGAAGGCCAGCTGAAGAAACCAATATCCAGGTTGATTCTTGAATGCGAGGAGCGGCTTTGTTCACCTACAAGGGAGGCCTCAGGGCTTTCTTGCTGGAATGGCCAGAAAAAGGCTGAGCCCGCTTCTGCACAAGTGCAGCCCAGGGCATCGCCCCGGCCTCCGGGAAAGTTTCAGCCCTCCTGCGGCGCACCGAATCCGAGTCGTCGTGAGCTGCGGGAATGGGTGATCGAGCCCGTGTGGTGGAGCACTACGAGCGTGCTCGGGGCCAGTGTCGGCCTGACACCACATGGCAACGGTTGTCCAGTAGAGCGAAAAAGTCTCCAATCGCATGGCGTTGTTTGACCTCTGAGCTGCAAAGGCCATGAAGGACATAAGTCATCTTGTCGGTTATGAGACAATGCTGGGGTTGGGGTGCCGGTCGAGAAGGAGGCCTTGGACTACTAATGTTGACACGTACAGAATGAGGAACGTCATCTGGATGATCATGCGGTGCCGACATAGGAGTCGGGTGCAACCCCTCAATCCCAAATTCCCCCTAAACCATCATCACTCATCTTTCACTGCAGACTTGAGCCACCCTGCCATGGCGTGTCATCCTTGCGTGGTGCTATGCAATCATCGCCGCACAGCAACACATCTAAATATTGACGAAACGCATCAGATTCGCGCCTCAAATGCCGGCTGGCATAAAATAGGCCCATTTTTTAGGCATCCCACGACTTTCCACGGTCATGATCCGTTGATTCTCAGGCTGCTGTCCGGTGAAGACGTGCGATCCGATTTATAGGGCCCTATTAAATGTGCTCTTTCATGCGGAGACCCGGTCCAAGGGCAAAGAGCTGCTAGGCAGGCATGAGACATCAGGCATTCAGAGGGCTACTTTTGGGGATCGGCACTGCTCGGTACTCCCATCGCCTTTGAGGGAGCGGTGCGACCTGCACGAGCTGCAATTAGCTCAGCAAAGGGTCCCCGACAGAATTCGAGCGCCACCTTGGCCGTTCGTTGGCATGGCGGCTGAAGGCCGGATGCTGCCACTGGCATAAAGACAGAATTTTTGACCGTCTGGCTTGTAGGAAGGCAATGACTTCCTTGGAGGTCGAGGGTGAAGGAGCCTACGAGACTCGGCAGATTTGTCGGGTTGCAGCTGGTGGCAAGGGGCAGTTGGAACGGTGTGGTGCAGTTGGGGAGCAGTGTGGACGTAATTTTGCACCGAGGACGATGACTTTGAGGAAGAGGCATCGTATCTGACGTCGCAAGATGGCTTGTCCCGTGCTGATTCTCAGGACGCCTCGGACGATGACCGCGAGGCTCGGCAGCGCAGTTTGGCACAGGTCCAGAGAAAGCTATGTGAAAGGCACCTCCTGCAGATCCTCCGGCGCTGTCGGGTTCCCATGTTTGTTCGGTCGCGCAGATGGTTGACGGCGGCTCGATTCGACAAGGCCAGTCTCAGCAAGGACGGATAAGCCTCCAAGGCTCATCATAAGTCATAAGTGCTGTAGAACGTCGCATCAAGCAAGTCATGAGCCCGGTCCCTCAGGCCATCGACTCCCCAGGCATCGCCGGCAGAGGCCAAGCTTTTTTTTTGGCCCACTTGGTGGATCCCGAACCGTTCACTTCCAGCCGTACTGCTGGACCCTTTTGGCAAGCTGCCCTTGCATTCTCCGGAGAGTGCGGAATCCTGGCAGGCTCGCTTGCCCATCCGGCGAGAGCCCTCCTTAGGCCGATCCGGGAGCCGAGGAAGTCCCGTGAAGGCCCAGCGGAAGGCGAAAGAGTTGCTACGCTTGAAAAACCGAGAATGTGAGGCGGATCACCGACATTCCGTGTCGATGCCTGCCGACAAGGCCAGGCCGAGCTAGACGCGCACCCTTGGTCTTGAGTTAACGGCCTCGCCAGCCGGGTGAGGATCCGCGGGTCAGTCGCACAGGCCTCCCCAGCCAGTTTTGAGACAGCGGATCAAAGGTCGGCGGCATTTTGTCGCTCTTGAGCAGCGTGGGGGCAGGCTCAGGTGCACTCATCGTTGCAGACGGTCTTCCTGTTCTTACGAGCTTGGACCGGGACCCAGCCGGAACGATGCAGCATCTGCTGTGATATAGGAACCTGATTAAGAAACCCTGGATCTTTTTCAGGGTTCTTTATATGAATCCTAACATAATGGGTTGGAGGGCCAGGGTTTCTTAATCAGGTTCCTAAACGAGTAAACAATGCAAGCCGTGTCTAGGATGACCAGCTGGACAACGGAAGGAGCGCGGCGTTCGCACAGGGGCGGTAGGGCTCTTTACCAGCTAGGCGAATATCCCCAGCTTTGTGGGTTTTGTTACACGATCCTTCGATCTGTTGGCCTGTTTCCACCAACAGACACGGCCGGGAAGCAGAGTCCGGCTGCTCATAGTCGGGTGCAGTGCATGCTTGCTGTCAGGACAGCTGTCACATACACAGCTGTGCCCGTTTGTTGAGCCTTTGACGAGACTCAGAAGCAGAAGCAAAGCCAGTCGCTCAAGATCGGAGGCCCATTCTTGTTGTTAGGATGTGTCCTTCTTTTTCCTGAACTGTTTTTGTTTTCGGGCGTTTGGTTGCTTGGCTTTTCGCCTTCCCGGCCTTGGCTTTTGTCGGCTTCCTAGTTTTTTTAGTTGAGATACCACCAATGGCTTTTATTTTTGTGCCTTGTTACAGATCGCGACGACCGTCCAGCTGCTTTTGCCTGCAGTTAAAGGAAAGTGGCCTCGAATTGTTTTCAGCAGGAGCATGGGGAGTGCCCCAAGCACAGGACGGCGGGTTGTGCCGGCGACTCACATGTTGACACTGCGTCGGCGATCTATACACGCACATCTGACTGAAGGCGTGGGAAAGTATCAGTTGGGGATGACCATCGGCCGGGGACGGGTGATAGCTCCACTCAGGGCGCGGGAGCCTTGAATTCCGACAACTGCCGCTTGAGGTTAGCCTTCTTTGCTGCTTTTCGAAGGTTATCTCGCCGGCAGCCCCGCCGAAAGACTCAAAGCCGTTGTGGCCGCAACCTGATAGTGCTGAAACTCCAACCGTAGCTCTAGCTCGGTGCTTGGGGAGCACGAGCCCTTGAGCTCGTCACCTGGCCAGGCTGCAACATGACGGCAAAAGTGCACGCAACAAAGATGCCACAGCCTCAACTTCCTGGCCCCACAGGGCTGTCGACCTGCAAGGCATGGTTTTCCTCGAGTCTGGATGCATTGCACTTTGAGGCTCTTCCGAGCTCAGGGTCGCCTAGCTCTGAGCACCGCGACTCCTGTGCTTCGTTAGGGAAGCCTTTAGTGGGGTTTAGCCAGTAGCCGCCGAGGGTAGATCCAGATCCACCTCGTGGGGCACGCCGTGCCCCTCGCTTGAAGTCAGCCTCAGCCCTCCGTGGCAGCACCGGATATGGAAGCCAATAAGCATGCGACGGTCTCGCTTCACGAGCCAGTTGGCTCAAGAATTGCCTGTCGCCTAGATAGACAGACGATCTGCCGACAGCATGGATTCTAAAATGGTGCTTGACCTTTTGGTGTCGCTGGACGACGACACGCTGCATTTCATTATCGGCGAGCTGATGCAGAGCAAGCCGGAGCTGGCACCTGGCCTTGTGACCTTCGCTTGCCCAGAGCTCACATATGCACCAGCCAAAGCCGTGACGCAAAGGAGATGTAATGGCGTCGTTTTGACAGTTAGCAAAAATGACATGAGTTTCATTCGTTGTCCCGAACTTCGGCAAGTTTTTGAATGCGATGTATGTGTGGCACCTGAGCACATAGCCGGCTTCAAAGAGGGCCAGTGTGTCAGCTTTGCTGTAACGCTTAATGATTCGTCCGAGCCCCAAGCAATCGACTTGCAGACCGACCCGCCTACTCCTCCAAGCTTCATGTCCAGATCCATGGGAGAGCCTGGAATGATCACCGCGCCAGCCGCGACAGCCGCGAGTCCCATGATGGCATTGGCCAATGCCAGCGCCAATGCCAGCTCTGCGACCCCCGCAGCAGGCGCAGGCGTTGTGGTGCCGAGGAGGGTCTACAGCACCAAGGGGGGAACCGTCAGGATGGAGGAATTTTCGGGTCCGGCCAAAGATGCCCCCGGAGTCCCCGATGCCAAGGGCATGGACGCTTCGGCGAATCTGGCCAATGCCAATGTAGAGGAGCTAGGTGAGTATTTTGGCTTTGTGAAGGCCTATGATGCACAGAAGGGCTTCGGCTTCATCATGTGCAAGCCTCTGAAGGATTACTATTACAGCGACGTCTACGTTCACGGAGATGGCTGTGCAGGTTTCCAAGTGGGTTCGGAGGTGAAGTTCGAGGCTTATTTGTACAATGGGAAGTTGCAAGGACGCGAAGTCCAAGATGCGACGGGTCAGGTGGGATCTGCCGGAGGTCTCCCCGAAGAGCTGGGGATTTTCATCGGAGAGTTCAAGTGTTTCAATTTCGAGCGCGGCTTCGGATTTATCAGCTGCGACCAGCTGCGGGTACAAGGATACCCAGGAGACGTGTTTATACATCATTCTCAGAGAGGTGAATTTCAACCTGGCGACACGGTTGCGTTCACTGCAGTGTCAATGGAAGACGGCAGGCTTTTAGCAAAAGATCTCCAGGTGGGAATGGGCAAAGCCAAATGAAATGCCGTTTCCTGTGCTAAGCGAATCGTAGCTCAGCGACTTAGGCTTCATGTGGTCACAGAGCCTCCTAGAATAGCAGACAAGGTCGGATGACATGAAATCGCAAGTCTCGTGCGAGGATCCGCAGACAGCATTGGCCGGCGACGTCGAAAAGGGCATGGCCGTCCTTGACCACATGCAGGTCATGCAGCAGCTCCCGGAGCCCAAACAGAAAAAAGCTGCTCGGCTCTTTCGGGTCTTTTCGAGTAATGTAAGCCTGAGCCTAAGAGATTGAAGGGAACTTTCGACCGGAGTGACTTCTGCTCGACCACCAAGGTGAGCTTGTACTAGTGTGGCAGATGCTCCTGAGACCGCTGCACATCCAGACCGGTGACGACATGCCTAGAACTCACGAATGCGGCATGTGCTCTCCTAGAGGAGTCGCCGCTGTGTAAGTTGGAGCTCAGCTTCAAAAAGACTGCGCACCCGCCTCTTGCCTCTCTTCGTCTGGCCTTGTGCTGCCTTTCTCTGGGATTCATCGCAAGTGATGCAGCGTAGCTGGCGTGTCGCGCTGAGGCGAGACCTGGTGAAAGCCCGGGCGCCGCTTCGGAAGGGGATGCTGTGACGGAGACTCAGATTACGCCAGCCCAGTCGAATTCGCGCACCACGTCTGGGCTGCAGGAGAAGCGAGGACCCACGAAAAATCAAGCGTCTCCAGCAGGAACTCAGGGATCCTGCGCACATCGGGAGCCACTTTATCAAGGGCTCTTTGGGAGCGCGCTGGGATGTCCTTAGATGGCTGGCATCTCCATCCCACCTCTGACGTTGCAGGAGGTTCAACGACTTTCTCAGCGCCTCCAAGAGTCCGAGATGTTCTCTGCCCGATGCCGAGCCGAGCTTTGAGACTGTCGATCGCCAGCACTTCGGTTCGGTTCGGCTCTGCCGTAACATGTCAGGCTGGTGCAGAGCATGTCGACGCTGAAACCTTCTGCTGTACGATGCCAGGCCCACGACGATGGGTTGCCAAAGTTCGCCTTAGAAGAGGCGTTTGAGAAACCAAGGCCGGGACATGTGCCTAGGGTCGAGCTTCTCTGCAGGTGGCGGTGGGCAACATGATCGCTCAAGGCGGTTTCTCCTCAGTGCACAGAGCTTAGCCCGTTTGCCTCAGTTGAAGGCCTCTTCGTGCTTCCATTGTCCATGCTCCATGCCACCCCCCGGGGCTGCAGTTTGAATGTCTGTGGGCAGTGCATCTCAGGCATCACGCAACCTGGATGTGCACACCATGTGCTTTGAAGAAAATCTTCGATCCAGTTCTCACAGCACCTCGTCGAGATTCAGTCCTGATTCATCGGGTTCTGGTTTGCATCTAACGGTCAACACAGGCAAACTGTACTTTCCTAGCTGGTCTCAGACTTTTGAATTAAGCGAATCCTGCTGCCTCGCCAGGAGGAGCTCAAGGCAGAGTTTGAGAACGAGGCCGGTGACCGCAGCGAGTCTACAGTTTTTCTTGGGTATGCGATGAGGACGAACACGCAAGCCTTGAATATCTTGTCATTATGCAGAGCCCGCTTCGACCACCTTGCAGCTTGTCGCTGAACTTGTCGCCCTTAACTCGGTGAGGTTCAGATGCTGAGGCGATTGCGACACCCCAATGACTCGACCTTATAAAGGGGAATTGCTTCACGCGGCACATCACAGTAGCAGTCCGCGGAAAACACGCGCTTTGGCTGCCGCCGACTGCCTCACTAAGCTCAGGTCGTGACACTGATGGCAGTTTGCAGGACACCTCCGGCACTGAGCATCCTTACCGAAATGGTCCGATGCCCTGGTCGGCGGGTCGTGTCCAAAGAATCGGCCATGGGCAGCCTGCGAGGTCTTTGGAGGCTCCTTGTTTGAGATCCTTCATGGCACAGTGCAAGGAGCTCAAAGGAAGCTCCCAGTGGCAGCTCTTCTTTGGAGCTCCGCAGTGTCTGAGGCCGAGGCCTCGAGGTTCCCTCGAGGCCGACCCAGCAACTCTGCCTCTCGGTTGCAAGAAAGATCGAACACGGCCGCGACTCGTGTCGTTTGAGGTTGCCTGTCGTGCGCCAGGCAGGGACCGGGATTTTGGGAGAGCGCGCCGGCTTCGCATGGCTTCGCGATCCATCCCGGAAGTGTAGCCTAAAGCGTCACTGGGCTGAAGGCTGGAGTTGCACTCACCTACCTGCATGCTATGATGGTCGCCGGCTTGGTTGTTTTTGCTCACCGATCGAACGCAGCATACAAAGCTGTTCCAAACTCCAGTCTGGTTTTCGAGGTTGTCCACAGGGACATCAAGCCCAGACCCCAGGTGTCAGTCAGAGCACAGCTTTACACAGGACATAGAGCGTTTGTGCCGTTGTAGTTTGGATGAGAAGCTTTCCCCCCCCCAACCGCCTCGAGGTCTCAGAATGTGCTGCTGACCGAAGGCAACAGGCGGGGCCGGCCGCCGAACGCAAGCAGCGAGTGCATCTTCAGCTGTATCCCCGGCCAGAGGCTGCCCAAACCCTAGATTTTCGGAGTGGAACAGGCAATTTCGGGCTTCATATATATATATATATCTGTGTGTGTGTGTGTGTGGTTGAGGTGGATCTTGCTTTATATGCGCTGTTAGCACGCTCTCTCTTGGATTGGAGATATACTCGGCTTTGGCGCCGCCGGGACGAAGTCAAAAGACTGGTAAAGATTCATGGGCGCCGCAACCAAGGATCCTTCAAGAGAGTGGTTCCAGAAGGCAGCAATGCCAGAAACAAAACGGGGGGGAGGTAGCCGCGCGGGCCTGAAGCATTGAGGAGCCTGAACTCGAATGCATGGAGCCTCAGATTTTGGAGACCGTGGAGGGCCAGAACTGCAGCATATCTTTCAATATCGCACTCCCATGCAACAGTCATCAACAGTCTTCGTACCGTCGTCCTCCGGCTTCTGCTCCTGATACTGCTACTGCTACTAGCACTAAGACGGCGACCATAGCTACTGCTACGGCTGCTGTTGCTGCTTGCCTTATTCCGAGCAATCCGTCATCGTACAAGGAAAGTACGGCTTGATGCGATCCCGGCGCATTTCGCTATCAATGCAGGAGACCGACCCTTAAAGTGAAGCATGTCACTACTTCACAGCGCCAGGCCTATAGCCAAGCTTTGCGACTTCGGGCTGGCACGGATGCGCTCGGAGCTGTGCATCGGCCTCATGAGGGGAAGCACAGCCGCTTTGTTACAAAGCCTTCGGGCCCGTTGACCTTGGTCCTGGAATTCAATATGATGTAGGATATGATAAGATAGTAGGCTACATTAGGATACTACTTATTCTAATCATCACTTCACAGAGCTGGGTGCTCACATGGGGGCGGGATTGCGCAAGTGCGGATCTCTGGAGCGCACTCATCAACAGCATCAGGATCTCCTGCGGTGGGACCCAAGCTGATGGTATGAGAGGGTAGATACAAGCTGGGAATGCTTTGGCTTAACAAGAACGGGACGGGGCACCTCGATGATGCGGCAGGGTCACGCAGTTTGCATCTTTGAGTTTGGCTTTGTTGGGTTCTTCACGTTGACCTCCAGGCACTGGGTCAATGCAATGGGCTGGCACTGCTCCGTACATGGCCATCATCTCAACAATTTTCAGACAAGGCAGAAGCCCGAAAGTCAAGCGGGTTCTTGAGGCACCGGAGCTCTTTGCGAAGCGTAAATATGACGAGACTGCCGGAATCATAGTCTTGAAATCTTGCGTCGGCTTCGCATTCACTTCGGCTGCTACAAGGTCGATGTTTTCGCATTTGGGACCATGGTCTGGGAGGCTGTGTGCAGATGGTCTGGACCTGCCGCATTCGACTTCCTGACGAGGTTGCGGCTGCTGAAATTCCGCATGCCAACCTTGACGCGCCGGACATCGCGCACCGCGTGCAGACCAAGGTCAGGCCATCCGTAAGTCTTCCTCTAAGTCTTCTTAGGGCGTCCATTTTGGCTGTCAGCATGACTCGTGCAAAAATCAGGAGTTTGCTGGCCTGAGCGTCCCGCACAGCTGGCCAAAGTCTTTGAAGTGACTTGGCCGGAATGTCGGAATGCCTAGGCAGCCTGAAGTTTGAAGCTCGACTGGAGGAATTTGCTGCGGTCTGCGCTGTCCGTCTGAGCCTCGGAGCATCTTCTGGCAACCTCTTCTAGGATGCCAGCAATCTCGGCGAGATGGCAGGCCCAGCCAGATCAGCGTCCTGCGATGACGCACATCGTCACAGAGCTCGAGACAGTAATCCGGGATGCTCGACTGCAGCTGAACGTGGATCCAAGAACGGTACGCAGCAGTTTGTCAGCATTCTGTCAAAGACCGTGAATAAGGAGTTTGCGATCTCTTGAGCTGGCTTTGCAGCCAGCCGCGGCTTTGCGTCACCGCACGTCGCCACCTGAAGCTGAACTGCCTGCAAACACTGCCGGCAATCTGACAGTCGTCCCTGCATGGACAGCACGCAAAAAATAACAAATTATGTAGAAGGCATACAACAAGCTGCAAACTAAACCCACAGATGGGCGAGTGCTGCAATGCCATGGGCCATGTTAATGCACAGTACGATGTGGTGTGCAAGATGCGCACTACCTCAAACCAGCACCGTTGAAATATGTGCAGAGCTAGATCAAAGCGCCACAGAGTTTTGCACCGCAGTTTGCTATAGGAGTCTCTTCAACCATTCATGCTGTTCCGGTGCAAGCCATTGCATGGCTTTGAGCAGTACAGTTTTGTGGTTTTGTTAGGGCAGCCTTGGGCTATGTCTGAAGGACATAGAAGCTTCACAGGCTGCTGCCCTAGCCACTGTTGGCTGCTTTTGCAAAGAGTTCTGGAAAGATGCATCAGGCACGAGGGGGAGATCGAGCCGGAGATTACCCTTGCTTTTTGCATGCCGGGCGCTTCGAAGGAACCTTTTTCTTGGGCTTGCTCCGCTCTCCTTCGTGGGGAGGCGCTGTAGCTTCATGGAGCTTGCCATCTACCATTCGCTTTCTGCATCTACAAGACAGACAGGCTTGGCAAGACACTGTTGCCAGCACTGTTGCTTATCATCGCATTCCTTGGCGAGGTATCCCTGACGGGCGGGCACTTGCCCAAGTTGGGCTTGGACTGAATCCCCTTTGTAAGACGTTCACTTTGTGCCGTTGAAGGTCTTCAGCTCTGCAGAATCGTCGGCGGTCTAAGACAGCAATGCATGCCACATACTCACCTGCCTCGAACTCGGCTTTCATGACGCAGCTGGATTGAAAGGAGGTGAACACAGGCAGCCCGTGAGAGTGCGCACGAACGCACATGTTCTTCTGCTTGTACTTTCAACGACTCGAGTGACTCTTTGTCATTTAGCCTCTCCAAGCATACTCTACTGGGTGTAGTAGGACTTGTGTGAGCAGCCCAGGCTGGGCCCGGTGAAGAGTGGACTGCGGACCAGGACGGTCATTAGCTTGGAATCTTCGGGCCTTGAAGGGCGAAAGCGGCTCGACTCGGCTCCTCGGGCACTCGACTTGAAGGGCTCAGGTTCCACTTTTGCTTCGGGTCTCTCCCATATGCCACGGAAAGAAGACAACAGCCGTGAACAGCCTACGCCCTCGACGGCACCACCAGGACTTCTGATTACTGATGACCGGCAAGTACCACAAACCCGATGTTTCTGAGACATTCTGAGACCATCGGAGGGCGCTCATCAAGGATCGGACGCAGTCAGGTCACCTTCTTGCCAACTTAGTTGGATGAAAAGAGAACCCTAAGCCCTAGGATCAATGCAGTCCCTCTGCCGACCTCTCAACCCGAGCTATGACAGCCTAAAGCCCCAAGACTTGCGTGGAGGACCCTTCAATGTAGCGGACGTGGGTGGTTTTCTTGAAGCCTTGCCTTGTGAGAACCGAAACCATCCAGTCGATCGTTGAAAGGAGCGGACAGCCATGGAGGAGGTCCTTGGCCGAGTGGCCAAGCTGCAAACGTTCAAACCCATCGCATTGAAATGACGCCACGTGCCTTCAGACTTTTAGGTTCAGATGGTTCAGGGTTTGGGGTGCCGTGTGTCGCTAGGTGCCGCCTTCAAGTCAAGAGACATCCTCGCTAGCAGCAGAGCTGGTTGCTCAGTCAGGGCCACCATGGCACGCAGCAGCCTCTTTAGCTGGTCATCCTGCTTTCTAAGTCATGGGGAGTTCAACGCTTACTTGCAGTCTGTTGAGCCGTCAGGACGCGGCTTCTGCGACAGCAAACGCAGGAGCTAGTGAAGGAGCCAACCTGTGTAGTGATGCTGCGTTCGATGCGGAAGTGGCTCCAGGGCTAGGTTTAGCAGGCTGAGGCAGTGTACTGTACATGCTGCGGGTGGCTTCATGATTTCGCAGATATACGAAGTTGGTGTACATGAGAGTGTTCTCGAAGGGTGCGAAAGCTGTAAAAGGGTTTATGCGGGATGGCTTGTCTACCGCAAGCGAAATCATGACTGCACGACTGCACATGTATAGTCCAGAGTTCGGAAGCCACGGTACAGGAAATTCGGCTGCTTCGTGAGCTCCTGCCTGAGAATGAAACGAGTGCGCGAGAGTGACGAAAAGTTGAAGCGAAGTTTCGGAACATGACAAGGTCGCTCCAACAAAGGAAAGGAGCTCAGGCCGGCAGCGCTACGCGCCAGCGGCAGCCTGAGATACAGTGAGTGCTTAACCACATTGCATGAGGCATGACGAAGTTGGCAATTTCAAGGCTCTGCGAGAAGCTAGCCTTTCTTGCTGACTCCACAAACCAGGCAGAAGAAGCAAAGTGTGTCTGTGACCCACGGACAAGTCGACATTAGCAGCTAGCACAAGCATCCGACTCCTGCGAGTGGCAATGATTCCACACAATGGAGTTGGCCTCCGGCTTCTTCTGTTCTCTCTTTCGACGCTTGTTGCGTGCTCCTGGCAACCTGAGGGCGCAGTGGCTGGGCTCCGACCATGCGACCCTTAGAAGCCCAAGGCTTGGGCGAAGACCCTGAAGCGGCATGTTTGCTTTGATAAGTTCCTGGCCTCTAGCACCTCAGCCTCATGTTCTCATTTGCGTCTGCTACTCATTACCATGTGATATGCTACATCAGGTGGAATGTCTGTGTGAAAAACCAAGAAGGGGATAGTGGGCTTTATGCAGGTGAAGGTTTTTGAGTGGGCATAGATGGCATAGTGTGATCGACACGCCCTCAGAGTCGTCCACGAAGCGAGTCGTCAGGAAGGCAGACCTCCCGAAGTTGTACCTGCCGTGGATGGGCATGAATGACAACACGAGTTTTTGGGTTTTTGAGGACAGCGTCAGCACCTACTTGGTGATCCGTGGACAGCCCACCAACTGCAGATACGGACAACAACTACAGCAGAAAAGTTCTTTAAAAGCTGCCCAGTGACATGAATTTAACGGTCTGTGTCGATTGGAACCGCGGTGACAGTGACATTGCTTCTCAAATGAAGCATGATATCCGAGCCTAGCCAGACTCTGACTGGTGAGACAAATACTTGGTGAACAGGTATGAAACCATGCAGCAAACAATGCGGTGTGTCATGTTCATTGTGATATAGTCACAGTGACATCTCGTAGGTTCAAAACAGATTCTTTATGGTATAGCAGCATCTCGTAGGTTCAAAACAGACACAGAATCGCACAAATATTGAACCTGAGCCTGGGCCCAGGATCCCTACGAGATCCTGGGGCTTCCGCGTGGGCAGCTCGCAGGATGCTCGGCTGGCTTTAGGAGAGCTTTGCCTAAGAAGCTTTGTTTAGGATGCGAAGCTCGGTGTGGTTTGTGAGGGAGGGAGAGGGAAGCAGGAGTAGCAGAGGAGTGGAGAGCTCGGGGCCGAGGTTTAAAACAGGCCTATCGCAAAGCAGCGCTGAAGTGGCATCCGGACAAAGTTCCAGAAGCCCAGAAAGAGGTGGCCAGGGTTTGCAAGAGCACCCTGCGTTGCTCTCCTGCTGAACAGCCCATAGGCAATAAATGTAATCCCATCCGCCTTCGACTAAACCCGGTGCAGAATAAACCTCCCCTTTCCGCAGCTTCCGAGTCAAGAGGAGGCCGAGCAGCGCTTCATTCAGATCGCTTGGGCTTACGAAGTTCTCAGCGATGCCGGGCGTCGGCGTGCTTTTGACGACCCGCGCCCGCACCGGCAGCCTGGCCAGCCAAGCCTCCCAGATGAGATTAAGCTATAAGACCAAGCAAGAGCAAACGATGGAAGCACAGTGCTCTACGAACAGTATGGTCGGCAAAAGGATGTAAATAGGCCTGGTATATTGGGGTGTTTTTTGTCATCATTCGAAGTGCTCTTCACTAGCCACTGGACGGTGTGCGAGTGAGCCAGGGTGCATAGGAAGAGTTGAGCCGCTGTAGTAAGCTCACATCGAGACTGACATTAGGGCATGCTCTGCTGAGTAGCCACTCGTGACATTTGCAGAGACACTCCGAGCACCAAGCCCTCAAAGCTGCGGTTTTCTGAATCCGGTTCGTAAATTCGTCCTAGCCAGGCGAGAGGGAAAAATTCCGGTTTGGCTTTTCGTTACAGTACCAGTCTTTGTCGTTTCTACCAAAGCTATCATCAGAGAAGGCCATGACCGAGAAGATGCGAGAAATCGGCGGGATTTCTCCATGGAGCAGGCAGCCAAAATCTTCAAGGATGTGTTCGGCGATGCCTCAGCAGAGTATCGAGACCTCATCGAGCACCTGGCAAGATCCTACCACCACGGAAGCCCGGAGCAGTGGAGACGTCATGCAGAGGCAATCCGAGCTTCTTTGGGCAAGGACGCATCCGGAAATTTCGACGTGAAGACATCTTCTGCAGATGGGATGGAACACCTGGAGTCCACCCAGACAGTGGAGAATGCTGCCCTGCTGCATCAAACCGCGCTGCTGTTTATAAACAACCAGCTTTGGACTTTTGTTTGCTTTCGTGTTTGCTTGCATGTGGAGCAGCGCCGACAAGGACGGCAAAGGAACTACCAGAAAGACCGTCACGACGAGACATACGCACACCTCGCATCAGCCAGCTTCCCAGAATGAATACAGCACGTCTCAGTGCTTCAAGAAGACATTGACAGTCGACAGGCCGTCCGGGGCCGGGCCACTGCCCATCCTGGACGCTGTTCACGGCCAGGCAAATGCAGAATTCGGAGCTGCCATGGCCTCCCACTTGGCAGCACACGAGGCTGCTGCGGCTTGGCTTTTTCAGAGCCGGAGCTTTCAGCCGCAGAGCTCTTGAGAAATGAGGTAAAGGCCGCTAACAAAGCTGCCTTTGACAGCTTGCCCAAGCACGGCGAGTTCTGAGACCTGGGAGCAAACGCTCGCTTGAAAAGGGTTCACGCATGACGGAAGAAGCTGGCAAGTAGCCAACCCTTCATCTCGCCTGCCTGCGCTGGGCACCCCAGGCCAACGGCTGCAGTCAGCCCAGCACCAGCACCGCCAGCAGTGTAGGTGCCTGAGGACGATGTGCAAAGCGCAAAAACGTGTAGGGGAACGCTGAGTGTGGAAGCACGGCCTCCGCGCGACTTGTGCATTGAGGGCGCCTGCCCCGCCACCTGTAGCACCTCCACCAGCACCGCCTGTAGCACCTCCACCAGCACCAGCGCTCTGGACTCAGTCACAGCGAGCTTTACTTCGATATTCGCGTAGAGCATCGACTGAGGCCACCAGCTCCAGCTGTCAGCAAAGCGGCGGCACCGACCCCACCAGTTGCGACCAAGTCTCAGCTTCGATTAAAACCCCTACGGAGCAACTAGATCGCTCTGCAGACGAGCGTGGGACTTGAAATACAGTCGAGTCTTTTATGCAGAGAGAAGGTCTACAGCGACGGCTGCGGAGCCTGCGCGACGACCAAGTTGTGCATTGCGGCATTGTTCACCAAGAAGTCGATCTGCGGCAGCTGCAATTGTCGTGTGTTACAAATGTTTTCATGCTGGAGAGGCTAGCATGGTGCTGGCGCTTCGATGTGCAATCAGCTTCGGTTGGAGAGTCCAGTCCCAGAGAGCAATAGACCCGCCTGTGTGGTGCCGAGCTCCAGCGAGAGAGGCTGGCCGAGTCTCATCATTTTGCAGGCCAAGGGCAGAAAGAAATCGCGCTTCAGAGCCCGAAGCCATGGATAATCTTGTTAAAAGGCACAAGGACTGCACTGCGGTAATGAAGTGGGAAATGACAAGGAAAGAGCCCATCCCGATCCATTCTTGGCTGCCGGAACAGCCCATCGACCCGCTATCCCCCACCCTCGGCAAGAAAACGCCGCACAAATCGAAGAACAGAGTTACGAGATTCGCACGGTCCTTCCATCCTGATCCAGTTTGGAAGTTGTTGCACAAAAAAAGAGCGACATGCAGTTGAAATGTAGGCTCGAAAACAAGCTGTCACAGCCAGAGGTCACGTCCACAGCTGCAAGAGTCGTCAGTGCACGGCTCTTGACTACGTTCTTTTCCCTCGGGATGCGAAGACAGAATTCTCCTTGCAGCGATCAGGCTGGGTGGGGTGACGGCAACATTGCCGACTTCTTCTTGAACGGTCGCAAAATTGACATCCGTGGGGAGGCCCGCCAGCGTGGAACTTAAAAGGGACAAGGCTAATGCGCAACGCAGCAACAGCTAGGCTGGCCGACGTGGCCTCAACGTGGTGACCATCGACCCAGACACTCAGCAGGCACCAAATCTCCTTGACTCAGCAGGCACCAAATCTCCTTGACGTCTCAGATGCCACCTGCTCGGTGCAACAGGTCATGTCTCGCAAGACATACGATGTCTGGGCGGATCCGCAGACAGAGAACACTCGCCTAGTCAAGCTCTCAGCGAAGCATCCAGGTTTCCCATGTACTCATTACAACCCATCAGCAAAAACAGCTCTGCTTTGGGCAACTTCTCCTTCTCAACTCTAGGAGTCACGGTGACATGTCATGAGCAAAACATCGCGCAAGCACAGCTGTGCCAGAAGCAGCCACGAAGCGACACAGAGCTTGTGCAGAGGCCGCTGACATCAACAGCTTGCCGGATGGCCGCGTGATCCTGGTTGCATGCAAGGAGTTTGCTAGCGAATTCTGCATCTGCTCCGGGAAGAGGCTTGCTTTCACGCTGCCAAAGCTTCTGGTCAGGTGGAGAGTAGTACCATACCATGTGTGAGGCACCAAAGTGAGATCGTCCTCCAACTTCTTTTAAGCTGCTCCACAGGTCCGTGTGAGTTCACCGTCCGTGCTTGCCAGCGCAGCATGGCGACAGTCCCGATGTGCCAGCGCCTGTGAGAGCGCGATGTTCAACACATATGCCATCAGCAACCCCATCAAGGCAAGGAGCTAGCAAGATCAAGCCCAAAGAAGATGTCGGGAACAGAAGTGACCGCTACAGCTCTTGCAGCAGCTCAAGACCGCCAAATGCAGCAGGTAGAGCCTGAGCTTGAACAAGAATGGCAGTCGCCTCAGAAAGTCCGTTAAATTGTGGTCGGTGAGGTATATAGGTGAGGCCGGCGTCGTCAACATCTCGCGATCACATTCCGCCACTCTTGCATGTTCAGGAATTCCGTGCAACACACGAGAATTCCCGTGCAACGGCTTAGCACCTTGGCATGGCGAAATGCAGCCGTGCCAGACATGCTGCACTGCATGGACTGTCGCATGGTGTTTGTGCATCAGTGGGCTGAGTCGTGAAATCATCACAGGTAATGACAAGTTCTTTGAAGAGGAACTCGATCGTTTCGGTGCGATCTCAGTGCCGTATCGGAATTGGAACGATGCTGTTAATGTCCTGCAAGATATAAGAGCTTTTAACATTGAGGTGAAAAAGTTGTTCATGAAGGACAATTTGATGAAGGCTTATGAGAGAGGCGCGTACGAGAGACAACATCGGCAACCTTCCCAACAGGTACGGGAGCCTCAGATGCATTCGGCACGGGAAGTAGAAGGATTTCGGAAGCTCCTGTGTGAGCTTCGTGTATCCAGACGTCGGAACATACTGCTTGGCAAACGAAGAGGGGTGTCAACTCAGAACTGGAAGCTGCCTTTGAGGGAGGAGCCAAGCAGTTAGGCGAGAAGCATGGCACTTTGGTGCTTGAGACCTTAGGAGCCCTGAAGGTATCTCCGTGTGCAGAAGCTACATCAGCATCCCCTATTCGTGCGAGCATTGTTCGGATCCGTCTGTCTGAGGTCGGGAGTGGAATTGAAAGTCACCCAACAAAGCACGCCTCCTCTAAGCCGAGGTGCCGCTGGAGAAGCTGCATGAGGTTTGCTGCAAGCTCCATGGTCAGCCATACATCCCGACACGCAGCTGAATGGTGTTTCAGCAAGTTAGCATGGGCAAGGCATGTCAGTTTTCACCGCTGCAGAAACTGGAGCCGGGGGCATGGCTCACTCCGTTTGCGACAGCAAGGACTGGCGATGCCAAGTGGCTGTCGTGGAACCCCCTGACCTGGGATGATTCTTGTGCCAAATCCTCACCGAAAAAGGCGAAGCAGCGAGTATCGTGCTTTGGTTAAATTGCCTCCAAGATGCAACCTCATTCTCCCCAGTCAAGTATGTCATTCCGCTGCATGCACTAAGCAGTGGACCACATCATGCTGTCGTACTCTAGGCTATGTTTCCAAAGACTGTAAAACGCCGATCAAGACCCTGTGGAAAGCGCAAACTTGCACAAGGTTGCTGGCAAACGATCAGGAAGCACATTCTGAAGCGATGCGGGAGCGCAGGACAGAGGCATTGCAGGCGGTGCTTCATGCAAGGCTAGATCATTCAGGTTCGCACGATCCCAGGGAATTGCCAGGCTTGCTGAATTGGGCGATGTGCACACAAGAAAGACAGCGGGACCGAGACGAGTGAGGAGAGATGATTTCGGAACAATGTCCAGACCTCTGCATGTTGTACACGGGAAGTGAGCGCATCCAGAAGCGGGGTTGAGAGTCGAGTTGGAGTTGGTTCCACGGGTCCCTCACAGGGCGAAACTAGGTCTTGATAGGTCTTGGTTGTGTATTTGGTTCTAGGCCTGCGTGCACTTGTCTGGGACAGGCTTTCCCTACGGTCGTTTAGTTGTGGTTTGTTTGTGTTCGTAGCCGCCCTGACAGCCCTGCCTGCTCAGTGAATCTACTGAGTGGGAGTTAACGAGTGGTTGAACCAGTATCGCTGCAGACCTTGCCAGGCTTGTCCGAGTGTGAGTGTCAAGAAAAGAGTGTGCAGGATTTTCGATTTGGTGGACGAGCTGGGGCACAAAGTGGAAACGGATCAGGTGCAGAGTCTTGGCTGAATAAAGGCTTGTGAAGACTCTATATACACACGGCAGTTTACCGCTTGTCTATGATGGAAGGAGCATCCGCCGGCATCCAGAGGCCGGCCTATGCTCAATGCTCCAGCATCTCTTAGAAATGTCGTCTGCAAGCATGCCTCCATGCAGGTCTTCCTGGCCTTGCAGTCGGGCGTGCCTTCGAAACTAAGGCACATCGCGTCGAAGTGAGGAAGCGCATACTGCAAGGGAAGCGACGCGTTCAGCCTGAGGTGCGAGCTGCTCGAACGCCTCAAACATCAGCGCAAGCTGCTTGCTGAGCGAAATGCAGCGACGGAAAAGCAGAGGGCGATCGAGGCCCGTTTGCTCTCGAGGATTCAAAGTATCATTCGGCAGAAACGCACCATTTGGTAGGAACGCAATGACCTGAGCTTCGTATCATGACCCTTCAAGGCAGCCAAGAAGCAGGAGGCAGAGAAGCCAACTAAAAGCAGCCGAGCATGGAGCTTGTCTGCACTGCGACGCTTCACGGGTGCGCGCCGCGGCCCGAGCGAGCTTTTCGCAAGAGCATGCATGCATTGGGGCAAGATGGCGAGTAGAAGACAATAGATTTTCACAGGTCAGGCGTGGGCGGCTTGATCTTGGCAGCCACCTCTGTTGTTCGCAAAGCCTGCGGGCGCATGGCACATCATGGCACATGATATTGCCTGCCACCGCAAAGTCCACAATTTAAGATGGTGCAGAGGACAGAGCCAGTTGAAGGCTATTGGACATGTCCTGAATGGCCGAAGCTTTGGTGTACAGGCGTAGCAAGAATCTCAAGGATCCTTGCCGGCATCCATGTCCAACCTGCCTTTGGCATCAGCGTTTGGAAAGTGCATGGCTTTAATCTGCCCTTTCCCTGTAGGCTTGGGTTATTATGGGAGCTGTCAACTTTACAAACTGCGAGCCTGCCACTGGCACAGACTCTTGGAAAGCCATCAACGGGCAAAGCTCAAAGATTCGGTATAACAGAAACACGTCGCTCTTGCCGGCCTTGTGCAATGTCGCGACTTGTGCATGCGAAAGGCATACATGCAGTTTCAGACACGGCAGGACTCAGGCATGGAAAATCTCGATGCCCGAGCAATCTCGGCACTTTGGAGCGTTGCCCTCTGGTGGTCGATTGCCCCATCCGCTGTGATCCAAATCCTGTCAAAGAATCAGGTGCCGGCGCTTCTGTGCCTGGTGGCAAAGAGAGGGAGGGCTACGCTCTGATCGGGATCAAGGGAAGTTCCGGCCTTAGCTCAGCTGCAGGCGGGGAAACCGAAAAGCATTGGATTTAACAAAGAATCGAACAATTCTAGCAGCCCAAGGCGAAGCGCTTGCGGAGCAGCAAGGTGGTCGAGTCTGGCTCTCGGGCGCCGCAAAGCTCGCATCTCGCTGCTGCCATGTTGTGCCTGCTCAGCCCAGGTCGAGATAGAGGGCCAGTTGCCTTTCTTTGCACTTGGCCCAGCATGAAGCTGTGAGGCGTCAGTCAGTTCGTTAGCGCAGAGCTGCAAGAGCTTCGGGAAGATGCCGCCTGCATGTAACCGAACTCCTTGAGGGTGCACAGGGTAAGACCTAAAAGCATCAGACAGTACCCGACGATTAGGTGCGACACCCTCCTCCTCTTCCGCCGAGCTCACCATCGCCGCCGCCGATGCCTGCGCAAGCGACTCAGGCTTTTCAGGTCAATTTTTTTGGATACCTATATGTAAGCCCATCAGCTGAAGCATTTGCAGTACCTGATCCCCTGGAGGGCAGCCCAGCCTCGGCAGTTTAGCCCTCCGACCTGGGTCCCTGGCTCAGCCGCTGGGAGTTGCGACGGAGATTTCCAAGTGCCCCACAGCGTCATCGTAGGCCAAGGAGCCCGCAGCTCCGAAGCCGCCCAGCACCTTCCCAACCGCCCCTCCCACTGCAGAGATCGGCACTCAGCGAAAGATTGATTTCTTCTCCTGCGCAGAGCATGATGGCTGCTCTGGCCGTGCTAGATTTGCAAGTCGAGGCCTGCGCAGAAGGTGCGTGTACCGAAGCTGCAGGCCCGGGTTCCTTTGGCAATTGGGCTATGCACAGAAGCCGCTGCGAATCTGACCCGCCAAACTCCCGGACACTACGAGCTTCACCCTCAGTCACAGGGAGCTTCAGTGGTTGATTGAAACTGCCAGGTAGATCCCCAGGGAGGGGTGACGTACCAAGATGAGATGGTCGAACGGGACGGCAAGCCCGAAGAACAGGGCCAAAGTTGGCAGGAGGCCGGCGCCATGCAAGAAGGGTGCTGTGCAAGTGTAAAGTTTTTCTGCCAGTGAAAGCAATCTTGGACGA
Source organism: Symbiodinium necroappetens (assembly GCA_905231915.1). Classification (NCBI taxonomy): domain Eukaryota; class Dinophyceae; order Suessiales; family Symbiodiniaceae; genus Symbiodinium; species Symbiodinium necroappetens. The sequence continues at coordinate 2,841 of CAJNJA010023097.1, read as the reverse complement.
GAGTAGATTTGTGTCAGGTCGTGCTCATGTTAGACAAGCTGCAAGCAAAGATAAAGGCTCGTTGGTCTAGTGTCAGGGGCAGATTTCGATTGTTCATTGCTTCAGAGTCTCTCTCATGGCTGAGTCACATTGGAATGCAGGCGAAGCGACTCGCGGGTGCCTGATCACCAGAGGCTCCTACACTGTACTATACGGCCCATGTGCAGCTACTTGGATTCATTGACGAACAGCTTCTCTGCCACGAGGTGAACCTCCAGATGGATTTGGCGACGGAGGCACAAGCCTGACCTGCCACAACGCTGGAAACTGCATAAGACGGTTCACTAATGGCAGCCGGCAAAAAGTTTTCAGCAAATGCTCCAACTGCTGCGTTGCGCACTCCCGCCGCTTCAGGGCCCGGTGAAATTGTCGGAGATGCTTTGTACAACCGCTGTCCAAATGCAGCAGTGCAGAAATGATGTCGTGCTGAAGCGAGACGAGGATACTCGTATCCAAGCTGTCCTAAGAGGGCAAATCAACTCCCATGTTTTTCAGCTGCAGAACTGGCTCATATGTATGCCACGCCCGGCTTGACAAGTCCATGTGCACCATCGTGCCCGACCCTTGGCTTGGCATTACACACCAACATCCCAGAACGTGTAACCTACGATCGTCGCCATGGCTGGCAGCAGGAGGACACTTCATCTTCTGAGGCTTGGTGACGCAGTAGTCTTGTGGAGATTGAAAAACGCTTGTGAACCTTGTCAATCCGGTTCCCTGCTCCGTAGTGCCTATAGGGTAAAGTCTGGTGCCTATGTATGGTGTCGGTCACGGTGTTCCTGGTGCTCATGTGTGGCTATGTTGGCAACAAGGGCGCGCCGTTGCTGCTGACAACGGATGTAAGTGCCATCAAGCTCGGCTCTGTGGCTGCCCATCATCCCTAAGTCCTCTGTCCGAGTTGTGAGAGCGTAAATCTTGAAAGGAACCCTTAAAGGATCCTTACTCTTGGGTTCGGGGGTTGGAAATCTAAGACTTGGAATACGCCGAGGAAAGAAGGCTGGGTCATCTGACCCACAAGATTTTATCCGATCCAGATAGTGGAAACAAGTTTTTTTCCGGCCACATCAAAGGAGTGCTCAGACGATTTGAGAATGAACTAGCCGGGTGCTTAAACAAGTCGTGAAACGGTTTCATATTCCTCAATCGGCATTCCGTGTACCGCTTTGAAGAGGCAGCAAGAACTTTAGATCTCCAAGCGAACAACATAATCGACATCATCTGGCGAAAAACTTGTGATCGAAAATGCAGCCACTGAACTTCAGCAGGCCCCGCAATTCGTGAAGAAGCAGTTGCGGGCCTTTGTGGTGTGGCGGGACGGCTGCACTCCCTCAAAGCGGTGTATCCACCTCATCCCATTGGCGGGCGCTTGCGCAAAGCTTTTGAGGAGAGAGCCGCAAACTGCAGCTTCTGGTGTTGCTGCGGTTTTGGCGCCTCTCGAACTTGCACCTTGGTCGCAGAAGATGGCTAGGTGCCGTATCTAAGGTTCCAGACCTCCAGTGCTTTCTGACTTGCTCGTTTTTGGTGTGTCCACGTCCGCCTGCACTCCAGGAGGGCGAGGGCGGCTTGCCCAGACCTGCGTCTGGAGCAGCCCAACTGGAGGAAGGTCCAAGGGACCCTTGCCGCCGGGGGCGTTTGGCACTCTCCACCCCGAAGGCATGTGTCTCATCCAGCGCTGCCTTGCTTAGGACGGTGTTTCGTTTAATGAGTTTAATGCAGCCGATGCATTGTCAGGGCAGCCGTTGAAAGAAAACCGAAAACAAGTCAGGGAGATGTGGTACGTGTGTTGGAACGGAGGCTAACTAACGAGGGCTTAGTTTGAGCATGTCCTGGACAGGGCACCGCGCCACGTACGCGCCCGGGTTCGAGGGCCTGATACTGGCAGAGCACACCGTCATGATCTGAACCGATGGGAGCCGCCAGTCGTAAATCAAGTGTCGAGTTTTCGTGGGTGCCCCTTGCACAAAGACAATAAGATGGCATGCAGCACTCATAGTTGCATTTTGATTTGCTTAGCAAGCCATGCAATAGGGTCTTTTCCCATTGGTCCCTCCCGAACAGACGAAAGTCGTCCCGCTTGCAGCAGAATCCTTTCTTGATGCAGACCGGTCCTACCATAGACAGGCAACCCGAACGTCAACAAGATAGCTGACAGCTGCACTTGGTAAGAAAACCCTTGTTGGCGTAAGCCATCAATCAAGGCAGCTTTAAACAGGCCGCTCCGAAGTCACAAGTAAGAAAACATTGCAAACAAGAAACAAGAGCAGATTACACCGAAGCACATTCATCAAAGAAGGTTGCGTTCCCGGTCCTGGCACCAAATTTCCAGATTGACCAACTCGCACGGATCCGAGGAAGACATTGGATCAGAACGGTGCTGCTTGCAAACGGCTCTGCTCCCCTCGCACCCGCTTGCGGGAAAAGCAGTGGCTTTTGTCACAGCTGCCGTGCGTTGGACATTTCACAGGCTGGCCGGGAAGGAAAGTTTTGGACATATTCTGGGCCCGCTAATGAATGCAGTTCCCTTAGCTTGCCTTCCTGAGCCAGGTGTGGACAATGTCCAACACCGTGCTCGTGCCAAGCGGGGAGCGGAACGCCGCCGGTGTCATCGGCCCGGGCTGCGAGGCGGCAGGGCGAAAAGAACAGATTGGTGCAGCGCGAGCCCTGTGAATATGTAGCGCAACAGTCGTGTCGTGTTCGTTCTTCTGGGACGTGTATATATGTACATGTTGTGTGTGCAGGAAGGAGTACTGACGCCAGGAGATTTCCTGAAAGCAGAAGGCTTAGGAAGTGAAGGGAAAGGCT
>CAJNJA010023086.1:0-33517 GCA_905231915.1 Symbiodinium necroappetens | reverse complement strand
CAGGGCCGCGTTCTGGAGCGGGTTCCGGCCGGAAGCGGGAAGAAGAACTTGCGCTATCAACGAAACAGACAGAGACTACACTGCAACATAACGCAGTTTGGAAAACCAGATATAAGAGAGAGCCACCGCAAAACAGAAAATGGATGACCAAGACCAGCCGCAAACTTGTGAGAGACCAATCTTTCCCTCAAGTCTCAAAAGCTCAAAAGTGAGACAGAAAGGCAAAAAGCTTGCACGTAACGTAGAAGTCAAAAATGGTCTGCGGCTCTTTGTGCACCCCGGAAGATCTTTTTCTCAGCCACATCCATTCTCAACCTGATTTTTTTTGTTGGATTTAAGAAAAAGACTTTTGTTTTTTTTCTGACCGCCATTTGTGGCCTAGAAAAAAGACTGCCTTGTTTGCAAAACTTTGCATTTTGCGTTCTGTCTTGATTTTCTTATTTGCACAATTTGCTAATGTGCGCCTGTTTTAGGATTTGCCGTGTCTTTCTTTGTTTGCCAAATTAGAAATTTGGCAATTTTAATAACCACCAACATGTGACAGCCTGCAGTGTTGCTTCATTGCAATCTAGACTGCCACTGCAACTGCCACTACTACTGCTACTCGGTTGTGTTTTCTGGCGATGGCTTGTACTCTCGTTGCCTTTCAGGCGGAGCATTTGGCAAATGGCTGCAAAGCGACGTATGTTGCTGGACTTGCGGCCCTAGCACTAGCCTTGGGTGTCTCCGTTTGTTTGCAGCTCTCTGGAAACCTAATCAGACGCAGTCTGCATCTTTGAGAGCTGTGCCTAGCTGCACGGCCGTGTCAAAGTGCCAAATTTGGCCGAAACTTCATGTTGGAGGCTGCTACGTGAGAAACCTTGATGGCAATGGCAGTGGACCATGGTGCTGCGTCACAAATGGCTCGTGCACTGTTGCAGCCGTTCGAATGGAAACCTGCACACCAGACGCTGTTAGAGTGTGAACCCGCCAGCTGTGGTGCTTAAATGGACGACGACAACTGTGGCCAACGTGGACGGCGAGGCTGCGGCTGCATCTGCGACAGGGAGCACGCCTGCTGCATTGGGCCCAATCAGACTGGGATCGTTGCTCCTCTTGCTGTTAGTGAGGCGGATGTACAAATCGTCGACAGCAGTGGCAGTGAAGTTGCTCGCAGTTCTCATGCAGACCTCCTAGAGGGCATGGACTGAGCCGGGAGCCGACATGTCTTTCGTTTTCAGTTCAGTTGATCTTTTTGAAAATGATTGTTCCACAGGAGCCGTAAACTTACGGCGCGATGCACATTCGCCGGGCCGTATGTGTCTTTCCTCGCAGCGGATCATGAACGATTCGGCGCATCGAGTGAGTGAGTGCTACTACTACACTACTGCTACTACTGCTCCTACAGCTACTACTGCTGCTACTATTACTACTACTACAACAACTACTACTACGACTCCTGTTCCTGCTGCTATTACAACAACAACAACAACTACTACTACTACTACTACTATTACTACTACTACTACTACTACCACTACTAAAAAACTACTACTACTACTACTACTACTCCTATTCCTACTACTACTACCACTACTACTACTACTACTACCACTGCCACTACTACTACTACTACTGCTACTTCTACTGCTACTGCTAATACTACAAAAGATTTTGCATGGACTTTGCGGGCATTTTCGGGGCTTCTAAAAATCAGCTCTGAGCCTTCTAGGCCGCGTTTTGGAGCGTGTTCCGGCCGGAGCGGGGAAGAAGGACTTACGCGAACAACGAAACAGCCAGAGACTACACTGTAACATAGCGCAGTTTTGAAACATGGATGTGAGAGAGAGGAAGTAAATTTGAATTAAATATGACAGAAAATATGCTTTGATTGATTAGGCTGCGAAGATGAAAAATATGAATGGACGGACGGCCGCCCAAAACCATTTTTCCATTTTTTCATATTTGCAAACCATAGTATTTTCATATTGGTTTTCATACATAATTTTTTGGGACGTATCCTGGTCCTGCAAGTCTTCCGAAGTCTCAGCGCTAGACACTCACTGCATGGTCAGTGTCTCAGTGTTATAGACATTAGACAGCTGTCGGGAAAGTACAGTCGGAGAGCGCCCTGCAGGGGTTTTAGGAGATGATGCGACATTTGCATGTGTTGCTCCTATTTTGGTGTTGTGTGCCCCAATGAGAAGCCCAACACGATCTCTGAGTTTCGCCCGAGCGACGTTGCATACAGGTATAGGACCGCCGTCATGCAAATGTCTCCTCAGCCACACAGGCGCTCTTGTGATCTGCGCATGCTGACATTGCTTTTGCACAGTATAGAATTGTAAGATTGTATGACTGACATGTAGACTCATGTAGACTGCACAGCATAAATCTTTTGAAGACAGCTCTGCCGGCTGCATGATGTTTAAGGTCCATGACTACATCTGCCTGCATGTTACCCTCTGTGTGCAGTACAGTCTTGTACAAATTTGTGTTGTGATGTTTGTATACAGCATCTGCTGCGTTCAGCCATGTCGGTAATGGGCAAGATGGAGTGCATGCCCCGGCAGAAATTTCGCTGCAGACGGCGCAGCCGTATGCTTTTATGTCCTGTTGTGCAACATCACTGTTTCTCACAGGTGCGGTCGCGACGACAATCGCACCGCCTTGCAGGCAGGTGACAACATAGGTCCGTTGTGTGCGGATGCTTCCTCAGCACATTGGCGAAAACAATCGCTATCACGGCCAAGACTTTCATGGGCACCAGAGCTTGCGTTTTCGGATCACATTGTGCAGCAAAACGTGTTGCAAGCGCAACCAGGCTGAAACAAAAGTTGTGTTGTTGCGAAACCTGCAAAACCTGTCATTCCTGACATCTTTGGCTTGTTGGGAAGATATCTATGTTCGCTTGTGCCAACCAGAAGGCCTTCCCTTTGTGCCTGTGGGTGCTGGCTGTGGCTACTCTGGCATCCTGTCAGCAAATACGCCATGTCTGCGCACCAGAATTCTTCGGCGAAGATTCCAGCATGACCCGTGCGATTGCCTATGTGACGCCGAACTTGGACCAAGGTTGGTATGTTCTTTCATCATCCTTTATGGTGGTCCGTGCTGAGGTGCCCTCTTACTCTTTGCAGCTGCACGTTGTTTTGCGTCATGGCATCAAGGCTAGTCTGCAGCGTTTGGATCTGAACCTGCATGTTGTCCCACATTGAACAAAGTGTCGAGGAATGCTAGTGTGTAGTGTGTAGTGGATAGTTTCAGGTTTGCTAGCAAACGAAATGGCATGCGACGATGATGGTCTGTCCACCTACGGGCTGGCAGTGCTCGGAGCAGGTGCCACACGTTTCCATCAGAATTCGATCCCACCGTGGTTGTGTTTTAGGAGCCGGTGCGATGTCCGGTCTTCTCGTGAAGGACAGCTGCGGAACGAGTCAGGTTCTCGGTGTTGGAAAGCGCAATCGAGGCATTCAAACTCTTGCTGGAGACTTGCCTGGAGTTGGTTTGGTTCCAGCTTCCACGTGCCTTGGAGGCCTGGCAGGAAGTGGTTGAAAGCTGTGTTCGCTCCTGCCCGAGTCAGGCCGCTGGCTGGACAGCCGAGGCTTGGAAAGAGCAAAGGTTTGGTAGTGAGAACTGAGGGAAGATGTTCACGAGGCGACTACAGCGCTAGAGTCCAGAGCAACGGACAGCAACAGTAGGTGGCCAGACCCCACCCCCTTTGAGCCCACGCAAGCGGCCGCTGTCCGGCTGTTCGCCTAGCTGCCCTAACTCATATCCACCAGCCTCTTTTACTGCGGTCATTTGCGACATCAAGCAAGGCTTTAGTTGGCTTGCTAGCGGACCGTCGTTGCGAGCCATGTGTTGTTGCCGCCTGTGATATTGCGTGTTTGACTTATCTGACGAACAGACGAGATTGTCCTGGAGTTTGCCGAAGCTGTCCTGAAGTTCGCAAGGGTGCGATAATTCTTTTACTAACAGCCGCGGCCACGGCGCATCAGCATTCCTCTCCGCAGCCTGGCTGTTGCGGGTTGCCGTTGACAGGCTCGATTTGGCCTTTGGCACCTCCCTTGGATATTGGGCGCCTTGTTCGGAGTGCTTGTTGGGACAATGCGGCAGTCCTTGCCTTCTTCTGCGGTCGGAGCCTCTTGCTGTGCAGAGGATGCTGAGATGCTGCATGATGCTGTCTTGTTTCAGTCACATCCAGGTCATTACTTTGGGCATCTGGGTGCGTGAGTTGCATGGTCCTCGTGGATCCGCAGAAGCAGGCAGTGTGGAGCAGTCACGTTGGCAGCTCCTGCGTAGAAGTCGCAGACACATTTGTCAGTGGCTGGCAAGGGTGGTGGCTGCTACAGTTGGCTGTTCTGGGCATTCTCACAGCTCTTAGTGGTGCCGCTGTGGGCAACGGCCCCGGTTTGTTTCTGCGGCAGAAGTGATGTTGCAGCTCGGGGACGTTTGTCAGGACCGGAGCCCATTGTCATCATTGATGCCTGCTCAGATTGACGGCTAACAGCTGCGTCGACGCATGTGTCGGAGCTCCGGACAGCTCAGGTTCCCAGCGTCCTTTGCGCATGCATTGCTCAAGGACCGCCTTTCGCCAAATGGCACATTTGAAGGACATTTGTGTACCAGGATGCCTGAAGCAGCCGAGACGTGTCATTCGTGTCGCAGCACTGGCAGGCCACAGCTGTCTTCGCATGTTTTCAGGCTCGAAATTTGCCCTGGGTAGGTGGTGCTGGAGGCTTAAGCGCATTTTTCGGGCTGCCACTGGCTAGTGCCTTCTTGGTCCTGGAGGCAACCGCACCAATGATTTGCTGCACGTGCACCCTTGATTCATGTTTACGTGCTGGGCAAGGTGCCACACGTGGATGGTGCAGAATATGCCATGGAGGTCGGTTGCCGTCCGAATTTCAACCAGGGCGATCCGATTTACTGGATTCACCCTGACGAGATCCGTGTGAAGCGACTGCTGTGCTTGCATGTTTACTCGAGCTGACAGGCCTTGCCAGCCTGTGTCGTTGCAAGCATCACTGGCACATTAGCTGGAGATTCCATCTGGCATCCAGCATCGCTTCTTGGGAACAGCACTTCGACAGCACGTTTGTTTATTGGTTTCTTGCTAGTGCCGTGGAATGATAGCTCGGCATCAGTTCAGGTCGATTCGGATTTCCGGGAAGCAGCCTTCAGCGACCTTTCGGTGTGGGAGCGATCCTCTTTGCACCGTTTGCAGGGATGCTGGGAGGCTGGGCGATGAGTTTTTTCCGGTGGTTTCTGAAATGACTATAGGCTAGAGTTATCAAGAGATCTGTGCAGGCTTCTCAGCTCACCTGCTGATCGCCTGCATGAAGACATTGCACTGGCTCTTCAAGTCCGTGAAAGAGACCGGGCCGTGGAAGCATTGGCAGCGAAGGAGATGACTCATGTCATGCCATGTCTGCTCATGTCTGCTCCATGTACCAAAAGCCTTGGAAACAATCCATGTTTTCAGGAGGATACATGTTGCCCTCTTCCTGGGGTGCATCGGGGCAGTCAATGGAGATGCTCGTCCGATTGTGAACGTGTGTTCTGCCTGCAGCTCTTTCGAGCAAGTGGGGATGTAAGCCGAGTCAAGCAAGGCCTTGGGCATCTTTTATCCCAGCGCCCTGTGGTGGGGAGAGGATCAGCTGCAGGCCTTTCTGTTTTTGGGGCAGTGCTCTATCATCAGCGGCTGCCGCAAGTCTTGACCATGACTGAATAGAGGCGGTGCTGACTCGTGGCTGCGGAGAGTATACAGAGATGTCAGATTGCGTGCCGTTGGAGCTGCTTTGCACTCAGACCTGCTGTTGACCGTGGCTTCCCCTACAGCTCGGCCCGGGTAGGCTGAACTGAAGGCCCCATTGGTACGAGAAGTTGCAGTCCACGGCAAGGTCCTCAGAACCCACGTCCAGTTGAAGCCGAAACCAGCACTGCATGAGGCGGCAGTCCACGCTTCCCCTGGTCTCCCCATGTCGGCGCAAGCCATGGTGGGTCTCGGCATAGTCAAGCTGGTTATGATCAGCATTTGTGAGGCGCTCTGAGTCTCTTCGCTCCTTTGATTGCAGATTTGCTTGTGACTGCTTGCATTTTTTCGCATATGCAGGCTGGTGGCTTTGTAGGCGGTGCGATATACCCTGTGGATTCTTGGCATTGACGGGGACTGGAGGAGTAGCCTCTTCCTGTGCTACGTGCAGAATTTGCGCAGAGGTAAAAGGCTGCATTTTTAGGCCTTCCTGGCTGGATCTTTTGGTTCTGCCTTGGGGGCGACTCCGTGGATCCAATCCTTGGGGGGGCAGTGCCCTGGCTTGCAAGAGACTCGTGCCTCTGTGCACGGTGGCAGTTATTGGGCATTTTCTGAGGTTTGTGTATCTCAGCACTGCTGCTGTCGGGGACTCCAGCCATGACCCAGATGGGACAGAACTTATCGTGGGGGGCCACTGCTGAGGCCATGTCCACGGCACTCTCAGCGCTGCTGAACACACAGCTGTTTGGAGTTCTTCTCGTCCTGGTGCTGCAGGCACATCCATGTAGTCAGTCTGATGTGCTGACAATGTACTGCAACACCTTGCAACGCGCTGGGAGTCGCTGGTTACCGGACTCAGCGGATGTGGTTGTGCACTTCGCAAGTCTGCCAGGACAACATTCCACATGGGAATGTCTCATCACAGATCATTGCGCTCCTGACTGCCGTCTACGTGCATTACCTGCTGACCAGAAAATGCATTCCCTCGCAGTTGCGCTTAATGCCATCTCAGAAGGACGGCCCGAGTGTTATCCTTGTCTGCAGGCTTGTTCTGTTCAGCCTGCTATACTGTGCAGGTAGTGAGCTGTAATTCGTCAGTGACCAGGCACGGCAGGACCTGATCTACTCAGACATCTCTGTGTCTCGCCTGCATTCGCTGTCCTTCGGCCCTTTGGGGAGGATCGGGTGTCTGAGCATGCGATAGGCGGGTTTAGCGAAGGGAATTTCGATTCCGATAGAAAGTCTTCACCTGCCGCAGGGCCTTCGGAGAAGACTTTGGTTTTGCTTGAAGTTCCGTAGAGCATCGAGGCGAGTGAGGATGGCTTTTGCGAGGGAAGCGCGGATCAGAGCTCTGGCCCGGGCCTTGGAGGAGAGATGAGACCAAGTGCAAAGCAATGCAAAGCACATGTCTGCAAGTGAGGTGACTCCACAGCAGACGATCCCGAATCGCAGTCTAATACTGAAGAGCTGGAAGACGCCGCTGCAGGAAGCCTGGCGGCAATGGATTGCTGCGAGGTTCAGTTAAGCTTCGTGCAATACCTTGGTCCTAGGAAGGACATCGAGTTCCCCGGTGACATTGTCGCTTTAGGCCGAAATGGTCCTTCAGCGGCATGGCATCGTGGTAGTATGGCAGGAGATGCTCCAGGAAAGATCGGAAGGTGATCTTGGCTTGCCCTCTCTCCGCCTGCAATGTATAGAGCCCAGGCGAGAGATATTTCAGTTGCATCCTTTTTTGCGCGGCGAGCGCTGGAAGGTTGAACAGGTGCAGCCATTTTCCCCGTTTTCTGTACAGATTTCCGATTGGTCTTGTGCTTTTGTCCCAACGATGCGAGTAAATCTTGCTTGCAGTACAACCCTTGCCTCCAGGACGTTGTGCTGCCTGCCCATCGTAAGATCCAAAATGCCCTTGTCAATTGTCCGGCAGTTGACTCTCAGAAATCTCATCGGCCAGTCGTACCTGCCAGCAGGGAATGTCGCGTCAATACTGCGGCTTGAGGGATTGGCAGTAGCGGATTAGCGTGTTGCGGTTTCTCGAATAGCTCTTGGGTTTCGGATAACTATGAGACACTTTCAGCTGCTTTTACTCTGTCGAAACCAGCACTTGTGATGTGACCGGCAGGCAATGCTTTCGAGAGGCTTTTCCGACCCCGGAATCCCAGTGGTGCCAGTGCCTGAGCACGTTTTCGTTTCGTTTCCGAGACAACTCCTTGCTTCTGTCGAAGAGGTGTCGTCGTGGTCGGCTTGTGTTTCAATCTGCTAGTGGCCGTGCGATTCCTTTCAGGCACGCACACGCCTTTGAGCCAAGCATCATTCTGAAACACAGGCAGCTCGGAGGGTTCTGTGCGCAGGCTCGAAGAAGCCACAGAAGACGTCGGACCCAAAGGCTGCAAGAAGAGTCACTCTGCCTGCCTGCGCCCCAGTGAATGCTCCGCTTTCGGCAAATTCGAACGCTAGTTGCGAGGTCGGCCGGGGCTTCCGGGAAGAGCAGAACGGAAGAGGCAAGCTTGAGGAGCTGGTTGGAGCTTGCGTTGGATCCTCTGCTGAAGGTGCCCCTCCGGAAAGGGAGGCCGAAAACGGAGTTGTGGATGGTGACAGCATTTGCTCAACAACTGAGCTGCAGCAGGCATCGATATGTAACTTTCTCGATTGCTGCAAAGCACAGAGGAGCTTCCAACCGACGCTGGTTTTTCCGCATCAGCCCCTCTGCTTTGATACGCCTTTGCTGCGCAGGAGTGACAACACGAGTGGAGTCCTCAGGCACAACTCATACGCAGGCGCGCTGGGATTGCACTCGCCACACTCAGATGTACATGTGAGCATCGAACACAGGTGGAGTCGATCAGCCGGTGCAGCTCTGACATGTTTTTCCTGTTCAGGTTATGGGAAAAGTCTGTGTAGATACTTGTCTACTTACCCACGCAAAACAGTACTGCTCCGCCGCACATTCCTGTTGTCAGGTGGCTGCAAAGTGACGAACATCTGCATCCAAAGTTCTGTGGCTACAGACTGCAGGAGAAAAGTTCGTAACTCAGGTGCCAGTGCGTCTGTGCCTCTGAGTCAGCTTTGACCGGGCCAGGAGCCTGGTAAAATGCCTTCCCTTGACCGCTTTCCACCCGAAGAGTCGCGGTCTTAGACCCATGAAATGTGGATTCGCTCGGCTCGGAATGCTCAGGTTGGGTAGTAACGTGCCGTCTCACTGGGAGCTCCTTGGCCGCCAGCGGTTGCGGCCTGCAGATGTTTTCGCAGCTGAGCAGAGCGCACCGCGGAACACAGGTACCTGCTTCCTGGGCGGTGCGAGAGCGAAAGGCCCAAGATCATAGTCAGTTGCTTTATTTGATTAAGAAGCAAGCGCTGCTTTCGGAACTAATGGAGGTTGAAGTGCCGCGAACTTCGTGAGCGTGTTCGGCATGTAGAGGGTGCGAAGGCCCCTTTTGCCATGAGAGCTGCGAACTCACTATGTATGCATCAGGCATGTGTGAGAAGAAGCTTCGCTGATGTGGCAATCGCTTTGCTATGCTGCTTTGGTAGCGCTTCATGAAGGACATGGTCACAATGCTGCGGTTTCTTCGCGCCCGTCGCGGACGTGGGACCTCGCAGACGACGAAACGTGACTATAGGGGTGGGGGCACCTGCCGATCTTGCGGTAAGGTTTGGATGACGCTGCAAAGATGTACGAGGAAGCCATGAGGCCTGGTAAGTCCCCCGGCTTCTTGTCTGGCTGTAGCCGGGTTTGCATTGTTTCAGGTGGCGTCGACAAACGGGCTATGAGCTCGGTTTTCGGATGAACACCAGGAACGACTGGCTCAGCACTTAGATGGCCAGATAGCTCAAACACTTCGATGGTTTATGTCTCCCCTGGCGCGACATTCCCGAGGCTTCACAGAAAGGTTGACAGTTGCTGGCCGCCGACTGCCATGCTGGGCAAGGCGCGTGGCGCGTGGCGGGCCGGCCGATGTTCGTGGATTGCCCGGTGCTCCTGGGCAGCACAGGACCTGGATGGTGATCCCGTCTACTGGAACCGGCTGGAGCCAAAGAGAGGAAGACTTTGCAGTCTGAAGGTCTGTTCGCTTTCAGGATGGGCCTTGGCAGCATGGATTTCCTGGAGCAGGCCAGGGTTCCTCTCTCTGAAAGAACGTCTTGCTGCGCCTTGCTCGCGCTGACATGGAGGTTCCAACAGAGTTCCTGATACAGCACGAGGTCTACACGATCACCCGCATTATGCAGGCGCACACGGCGTGCACACGGAGTCACGATGCGATTCGGCCTTGTGAGTGCTCCACTTGTGGCCGAGTGGGATGTGCAGGCCTTGGAAGAAGCTTCCCGCCTTAGCAGCCGGCCGGCAGCAACCCTGGGGCTTCTCGAAACCTTCGAGGGGCCAAGCAGGAAGATACGCATTTCAGATGGCCAGGGATGGCCCCCTCGTTTTAGCTTCTCTTAGGTCATGTACTTCACGGTCGTTACTGATCTAGGCGAAATGAGCAAGTTGGCTGCAAATCATGTGAGGCTTTGCATTCCGAGCGTCCTGTCGGAATCGAAGTTCCAAGGTCTGCGCAACTTCAACATCAAGGGAATTATGAAGCGGCTTGGCACGGTTTTGGGAGGTCTTCCTTAGTTCTGCGTTTCGAGCGGCAAGGTACAAGGTCTGCGTACGGATTTTGGAAGATCACTTCCCAGAGATTGTCAAACGAATAGCCGGTTCCCGAGACATTTTGCCACTGGTGCAGTTGCTTCTGCAGTCTTGCTTGAGAGGATGAGCTTGATCTGACTGAGATCGCAATCCGTGTCCCGCGGATTGCGTACACGCTGTGGAACATAGCTTCGCATTTCTTTGCAACGCCAGCTCGATTGAATATGTGCAGGGTTGGAGTGCATCTTGCGCGTTCTTGGTTTTGAAACTGTGGAGCCCGGACCAGTGTGGCAGTTTATGCCACGCAGCTCCTGTTTGCACCAGCACAACCGGGAATCTGGAATCTAGGGGCTGAGTAATGAGCGCAAGAGGTGCGCGCCTCCTCGTTGCCAGGATGAAGGCACCCGAAACAAGATTCAGATCGCAGATCCGCAGAACACATTGACTGCCCGCTTCCTGGAGATTCCCTTTGCTGAACTGGCTTTGCTGCCATTCTTTCGAGGTTCTGAGCCAGTTCATGGATCCAAAGTGGATTCCAGAGGCTCTTAACTCTCGTGTGTTGGCTTCCGGAGCGATACCTTCTGCAGGCCCTGGGCGGCTCTCATCGAATCGGAGAAAGCAGGATGCACAGATGCATTCTCCGTGCGCGGTGAACAGCTTGAGACCCAGGTGGTTGGTGCGAGCCTTGCATACCCAGTCCAACAGGCCCTCCGTCTGAGGTGCGATCCTGATTGAGTTTTGTGCCTGAGCAAGGATCATGATGATCAGGTGAGTGTCTTGAGTTACGAACCGCAGTAGCCACAGCTTGAAGGAAACGATGTGCGCTCTGAAGTCGACGTACGGCGACAATTAGTGATCTGTTCCGAATTCATCTTTCTGAGATGCGGAGTTGGTGTGGGCCTTAGCCCATCATCAGCAGCTCTGCGCACCTAGTAGGTCCAGTCACCTGACTGCAATCTGGAGTCAGCTAGAATCATCACGACTCCTGGCTGCTTTCCCAAAGAGGAACGGTACTCAAGGTACGATCCTCTCGGGATTTGATTTTCAATCAGAGGTTTCAAAAAAAGAGCGAAAGCAGGTGTTTCGACAATGCAAGTTATGAAAGCTCCCGGAAGAGCTTTCGTTTGAGACCCAGCTTTGCTGATCAGCTTTGGGGGGTGTGGGCGTGGGGGGACCACTCAGGAACTGTCCCAAAACGCCCTCCGTTTTCGAGCCAACCCCCAGGCCATGAGGTGTTGCAGGTGTGGGCCCCGCGGGCTCGTTTTCGGGGCTGCACGCGGGACTCCAGGAGAGACGTCTTTTTGGAGAAGCGGGACCCCGATGATGCTTATGATGCCTGGTGCGGGGGGGGTTATTTGCAGCGGCAAGTGAAAAAGGAGTATCGCCCATCTCCGTCCTCTTCCGCCGCGCAGCTTGCCCCCGGTTTGGAGCTTTCGTCCCTTTCTGGCGCGCAAGTTTGCTGCCAAGTCGGGCTGGTCCATGGCACATCGCATAGTCAACCTTACTGCTCCCTCGCTTGCAAGGAAAAGTCGATCGCGCGGGTGGATGGTAGGGATTGTTTGCCGTAACGGGAACAGGATGTCCGTAGCGGGACCCCGTAACAAGAACGGCCCCTCGTAACAGGAACCAGTGCGGGCTCCAAGAATGACTTGTTTCACATCCACCTGCTCTCGTGGGCTCGCCAACCCAGGGACCGCTTTCCGGTCCTCCACTCATATGGCTTCAAAATGTCATGTCATGTAGCACAAGAAACTGACCTCACATATCCACAGCAACCTTTGTCCTGAATTTCCGATGGCTACAGCATCGGTATTGCCAGCAACGCTCCAGAACAACACTGCGTGTGTCTGGTGCGATTCAAACTGCAAATTTCGTGACTTGTGTGCACGTCCTATGACGAACGCTGTTGTGTCCTACTTCTGGTGCTTAGAGCTGACCGAAACCCCAAACCCCCAAAGCCGTTCTCGAGCATTGAAAGCTGTTCTCGACTGGCACATGCCTGAACCGTTGAACCTGATCCGTCAACCCTGAACCCCTAAAGCACTAAACCCCTGAACCCCCAAACCTAATAAATACCTCTACAGCAGAGTCCTAAAACCCAAAAGCCTAAAGCCTCAACCCCGAAAACAAGCCAAGCTGGCGCTGGTCAGTCCGCGATGGCGCGCAAAAGCCTAGCCCCGCCACCAGTCGTAGTAGTACTCGTAGTACGACAATTTCGACTTGCATTGGTACGAGCCTTCTTGTAAGATAAAACATCCATATTCCTTCGACAAAAACCATATGAGGAAACAACTTGTGGCTTCAGAGACAAAGAGTGTATTGGCACTGGCATCCTATATCCCAAACCGCGAATCAGTTTCGACCCCAGACTCTATATGCTTCGAACGAAACATAGGCATCAGCACAAGGCGTTCATGGTGTCAAAGTAGGGGACCGAAAACCCGTCCCCCATACAAGAGTTCCAGCATAGTTTCGGTTGCTTGGCTATCCTGGCACATTTCCTGTTACGCCCCGACGCGGTTCCTGTTTCTACTAGCCCTCGTTCCAGTTACGACCCCCAGAAATGGTTTCCGTTACTCCCCAAACGGGTTCCTGTTACTCCCAGCACCCGGATGGTCGGTGCGATTTGCGATAAGGCATACAGAACCCGGTACTGCGACAATCATCTGGGGAACATCACAAACCTTGATGCACTGTAGCCGTGACGGTTTCCTGGCACTGATTTCGTGGGCCTGGTCCCGTGGTCATTCAAAACGTATGCACCGTGGACAATCAGTGTAAGCCAGGAATGCACCATGTTCGGTTTCGTGATGCTGCATGTCTCAGCCCATGCTGCATGCTGTTGCATCTTTCAAGCCCTTCTACACCATGGTCGAGACGTCCTCTGCTTCATCCAGATCCAGAACTCCTCGTGCATGCATGTTCAACAGTGAACGAGCAGATGTGCTGCACAACGGAAAGAATATTGTGAGTGGATTGATCGAGTGTGCATGAGAGTGGCGTGCATGGTAGATTGGATGATGGCAACGAGGGAATGATGTGGCATTCTCGCCGTGGGTGCTGTGGGCACCCAGACTTCCGGAATTCGCTTGCAGGAGACTATGTGATCTGCAATGCTACTCAACTCTCGGCTGGCTTGCTGGCACCTTTTGCGAGGATGGCACTTGAGCCTTCAACTCCAGTAGCCGGTGTCTTGAACGCTGGTGGTGGCTTTCACCGCCTAGCAGTGAGCAGCCAATCAGCACGCAGCGAGATCTTGCTCAGGAACTGCGCTTCAGAGGTTCAACTCGTGGGTCGTATCCTTCTCGGTTTTTTGCTTGTCTTCGATTTCTCTGTGTAGAACAGCAAAGGATTTTCTACCGAGGCGTTCCGAGCGTGCATCCTTGCTACCTACAGAGTTGCCGCCCGAGTTGCTTGTTGTAGCTTGCTTGTTGTAACTTGCTTGAGCTTCCGATGCTTCTCCGGAGGCCGGCACATTGGTATGCTCCCGGTGGACTGCGCGATCCCGGAGGGCAGGTGTGTCTCGGCAACGGTATTAAGCCTGCGAAGAGCCTGGAAAGCGTGCACACCGTATGTTTGCGTATTGGCATAGATGTGTAAATTATCGCAGCATCGCATGGGGTTGGATCATGTTGGATCGCTGCTTCAAGCACCCGAGGAACAGCATCAGTGTCGACGAGCTCCACGAGGCGAGCTGCGGTGAACACTTGGCGACGCCTTGCACTTTGGCTTCCGCTGCTTTCAGGCTGCTCTCAGAGGAGACATTCAGCTTGTGCGCAAGCTCGACACCCTGGAGCTTTCATAATCTTGGAGCGTGTCACAGCATGTGAGAAACATGCATGGCTTCTCAGGTTTATCGAAGCAGGTGCTCCTGTGAATGCTCCTCTGCGAGTTGCGGGAGGGGATGAGTACGTAACTCTCCTGCATGTCTGGAGCTTACAATAAGTGTGACGGGGAAGAGCTGATTCTTCTGCTCTGAGAGAGGTGATCTCAGCAAGACGCTCATTGCCGAACGGTCGGGATCCCTCGTTCGTGGTCGAGCTTCTCAAGCTTTGGAGACATGACAGGGCCAGGAATCGTCTACGAGCTCATCTATGGAAAGGCTCCGCCATGCACAGCTCTTTCTGCAGCTCTTCTTTGACCGGAAATGCGTGTTACATGTCGTTGAGGGCCGTGATTGCGTGCAGGCTAACCCCAATGCACGCAGCACTCTGGGTTCCACGCCGCTCTCCCGACCTGGATTGAACTCGTCCACGGGCTCATAGCATGCCTGGAGCGCAAGATGAAGTATCAGCGTCAAGTTCCTCCGCATCCGTACCTAGTGGAATGCAACTGTTCTGCATGCACACTTCTCATCCATTGTCGGGTTTTGGGGTTCCCACCCAATGTGTTGTGGGGTTTAGGGCATAGCTCCCTACTGTCCTCGGTCTAAGGGTTTAGGGTGTCATGAGCCAGACCCTGTCTAGTGGTTGCACTTCGTCCCCGCACTACTTTTACATTGTGACATGTCTCTTGGCTTCGAACTTTCAGTTAGCTCGCTACGGTATTTCGGTATTTCGCCAATTTAGCAAGTTTATCGCCACTGAACTCTGTGCTGGAACGCTTAGTTTCTTTGTTGGATGCTTGCTTAATAAAGCCAGTACATATTGGGTCATTCATCCTGGCTTTTTCATTGCGACTACTGATGCCACGGTAATTTGTATTGTTCTTTCTGACACTGAATTGACTTTGAGACGTGATGATGCTATCTGACACAAACTGATTGATGTGATAGGCGGTTTCTTGATAATTTCCCGCTCAAACCCATCATCATGATGAAGATGATCGAGGAGGAGGAAGGGAGGACGAGGAGGAAAAAGAGGAGGGCAAGGCTTCTGATACGGTGATGTTGATGGGTGATGTTGATGTGTCGTTGGATTTTGAAAATCGCTACATAGCATCAGCTTCCGGCCAGGCTGATGTTCGCCTGCTTTCACAAGAATGCACCCCTGGTGGAGGCCTTCGGGTCATTTTGTAAAATCTTCAAGCGCTCCCGGCTGTGGGCCAGGTATTGTTGGACACTGAAGCAGATCCAGATGCTGTTGAATGCCCAGACGATACGAAAGCAGGAAGATTCATCGTTGCAGTTCTGAATCCGGGAACTACTAAAGGTGGATGATCATGGCAAGACAGCTCTTCGCTATGCCAGCGCCTTGTGTCGGAGAGCCTTGTGCCGGGCGCAACGTGGCTCTCTGGGGGATTTTTGCTCACTTGTTCAGGCCGTCTCCCTGCAGGGCAAGGTGCATGTTGCGAACTGCAGGAATTCTTGACGTGTGCGTCTGCTGCGCAAGGATGGACCGCATGATGAAGAAGAAAAGAGTGTCCAGGTCCCAGACTGGAGCATAACGGCTGGAAGTGGTTGATGGTAGTCGCTACTAGTAGCCGCTGAGGCCCAGATCATCGAAATACTGGAAGAGAACGGGGGCGATCTTGACAAAGGTGGAAGCCTGTCGCCGATCGCGGAGGCCGTTCCCACGGAGACTTCCGAGCACTTTTCGGATCGCTGACGTGAGGCGGTCCTGCAGGAGAACGGCGCAGCAGCGCCTTTCCTGCAGTGGAGGGATACGCACGTGCAGCGCACATGCAAGGCCCTTGCAGGCCCTCAGAGACGGCCTTTTGACACGCCTCAGAATGTGCCAAAAGTAGAAGGTTTTCGTGTCCATTTCACCGGGTCTGTGAAACATCGGCCGGGCCCCCACTCTCTCTAAGCCGAAGGATCACACTCAAAGGATCCTTTCCAAATCTCGCGACGCCTTCTGGCCGACGGTTTCATATGCAGACTGACCTCAAAACTCATCTTGCAGCTGGTGCATGTTCAATTCACTGCGTTACCCTTGGCAAATCTTGGGAACATGTTGGAGATGGCCTTCATGAAAGCTCGGCAAAGGATCCATCTTGCAGATGCGACCGAGAGAGTCCGTCAACCCGACTCTGAATTCAGTTCCCGAGCCATGGCTGCTTTGTTGTGGCTACCGCTTTCGTTCCTTGCTGGGGCTGACATGCGAAACCTGCGCGGCCTCATCGTCGGCACGGACGTCCAGTCCCTTTTCAGGACGCAGTTTGCCAAAGCCATCAAAAGCCGCAAGCGCGGTCTTCAAGATCTTCGAAATAGAAGGCAATCAGGGAAGAGCACCGGCCGCCTCCATTGACACCACGGTGAGTGGTGCACGTCTGGTGCAAGAGCTCCTGTGAAGACAACATGTTGACGGAGCAGATCATGCTGAAGCCGATGCAGAATGGCTGGGTTCAATCGGGGGCACCTCTTGGACATCAAGATGAAGATGCCCACGTCAGGAAAAAAACGCACATGTCCACCCACGGTGGCCTGGCCGTGAGTGGACATGTGCCTTTTTTTCTCGACGTGGGCATCCTTCATCGCCGTAGAAGACCTCTCGGTGGAGGTGGAGTGCCAGTACGACCTCCGGTTATCCAGCTTCGGATACAAGGAGGCGGGCAACGCGAGGGCCCGATCGTTCGGCGGCTCCATGTTGCTGAACTTCCCCGTCGAGGGCTCCGGGCCCGGAGGTTGCCACTTCGGCAAGGCCTCGACCCAGAGGTCCTGAACGCCACGAGCGACCACGATGCGCTCAATGTAGCCATCACCGACATCTTGTCCAACAACATGCTGGACCTCCGCACAGAAATCGTGCAGGAGATGGAGAGCGGCTTATGCCGAAATCTGCTCGAGCCCCGTGGAGAGCGGCCACTTTTAAGGCGCAAGCCTCCGGGCGAAGGAGAGCCCATGCGGCCCCTGGTGCTTGGAACGACTTTCCGGTTCTTCGCAATGTTAGTTGCTGCTTTGCTTGCTGGTCGCCAAAGTGTTTGTTTGCGGCTTTTTCGGATACTTTTCCAGCCGCTGTGGCCGCTTGGCACCACAAGTGCGGTCCCACGCGAAGGGCCACGCGAGCTCGGATGAGCCCCACTCCGACACCGAGAACAATCTTATGGGCCTGTCCATCATGACGGCCAGTTTGCCGAAATGAATGTGGGTGCAGAGGAAGCCGGGTGAGTTTCATGTTGTTGGGTGTGCTTCCTGGCCACTAGTATCGCATCATGTCGATTGCTCTTTTGCTTCGGCTAAGCGAAAACTTGCCTCCCAAGTTTCACGCTGTGAACCAATCCTGCACAATGTCCCAGTTGCATTAGCTTAAATGGTTCTTGAGCACCTTGTCGCTGAGCATAAGAATAAGCAAAACAACAGACAGCACCGAATTATCTTGGTTGTCTAAGCAAGGAATGGTCTGAGCCTTGCAGGCAGAAAGACTTCCAACTTGATTTCAATTAGGTATCGGGGATGTGGGAACGCGGAAGTGTGTTGGTCGGCACAAAGCTCCAGTCGCACAAATTTTAACAGAGCCCCAAAGACCGCTTGCAGGAGGCGGTGCAAAGCCAGTATGTACACAAAACCAGAGCAACTGATTTGTCAACGTTTAACAAACACCAAAATGATCTTTATCGTAAGCCCTCTAAACGTGAATCCTTGACCTCAAAGCGAGGAAGTCAACAGCCAAGACAAGCATCTGCAGCAACTGTCCCCATCCTTGAACCTTGGGACACCTTGAGCCCTAAACAGCATTTCCGACCTGTGGCAACACGAGGTGATTAACCTTTGAGCCTCGACTTTCGCTTTTTGGATTTTGAGGTCTTCTGCTCGTGGGGCCACACAGGCTTTATGGTTCAGGACCCCGGATAACAGGTAAAGGGTAGCAGCGAGACGTACAAAGCTTCGGTCATAAAAACCATTGGATCCTAGCTCTGAAAAGTCAGCTACTGTCTATGACCAGATATCAACCATGCCAGTGAGCAAGAGCCAGTAGAGCCTCCCAAATGCGAGCCTGCCCCAGCACCCCCAAATTTCGCTGTGTCAGTGTTCACCTGCACGACTTTAGATTCACTTGCACGACTCTGGATTCACTGCAGATGTTCTGGCAAGATGTCAAGCTGATTTTTGTTTTCAGTTGCACTCTGCCCCAGCAGAGGTTACGCAGCTTTTGGCGCTGGGTGCTGTGCTGGGAGCTCGTATTTTTGAAGCTTGGCTTGTGCCTGGGTTCCTCATGTCGAAAGAGTCACACGGTGGGGTTAATCAGAGGCTCCTTGTACGGAGAGAATGCTGGTTTGGGGCCCCAAGGTGATAGAACCGGAATGAACCGGATGAACAAACTGGCGCAGCATTCAACAACACATCGCTGATTTGAGGGTGGAGATGCGTGTGTTGATGTTGTATCCACTGGTCCCACTAGGTCAGATGGTCTCATCTATGCCGTTTCCGAGAAGCCGTTGAGAGTCGTCAAGGCTGGGTATTGTCGAGAGCTTTGCTGCTCAGAGGGCCGACGGCAAGTTTCGATGTCAGCAGGAGCTGATCCGTGGGGGAGCAAACCCCTTCGTGCAAGATTCGGACAGAGTGTGTTGCTTTTGGATGGGGCCATTGGCATCCATTCACTGCTCGCTGAATAAATCCCGGTGAGGATGGCCGGACTTGCATGGAGTTGGCAGAGGAGCGGGGAGACGAGGTGCCTGTGCCGGACGTGGGCACCGGAGGAGTCTGCGAGCTTGCGTCACCAGGCCGTGAAGGACTGCTTGCAACGCTACATTGCTGAGCTCGAGAGGTGCAGGCCTGAGCGGCTGCAATGCTTGCCGGCAACCGACATAAGTTGTTTGGGATAGTTTTGTGGGCTTTGTGCAGTCATCAAAACATCTCAGGTCGCGAAGCCAGCATCTGAAGTCGAAACCGCCGCTTTGCTGCTTTCGGCCTTTGAGTGAAGCAAGGTATGAACGGCTATGCAGCGGGCACACATCCAGAATCTATGATGACATAGATTTTGAGGTTCAGCGGCGACCGCAGATGGCCCACCGTCAGAGCCCGTGAGCAGTCTCAGGCAGGACTGCATGTGAGTTTCCTTGTTTGCGATCTCAGCCGCTGTCGCTGCGGCTCGCTTTGGAAGCTGGCTCGCTGGATGCGGACTATGAGAGACAAGCACGGGACCTTGGGACAACGCATGAAGCAGATGTTGGTCCAAACTTCAGCCATAACAAGGTTAAGGAAAAGCTTCCATGACAGCTCCAGGATCATGACAGCACCGGCAGTGCACTGCCTGCTCCGGCATCCTTGGCCCATGGCTTCTGCCGCTTTCTGCTACCCTCCGCGGTCTCGGCTGGATGGCCTGTTCGGTAGCTGCGCGCGCAGTCGCGTCGCTTCTGTCTGCGGGGGACATTCAGGAGTTGGTTTCAGTGAGTGACCGAACGCTCGTGTTCCGCAGTCCTTGCATGTCCTTCTTGCGGGTCACGGGCATAGAGCTCTGGGTAGGCATTTTTTTAAGCGAAGAAATATAACATGAATAGTAATACGAACAGCAAATAGTGGTCTTCACATCAACCGAGAAAAAAGGTGAAAGCTGAGCCCGCGAGGATGTTGAGGCCCTCCTCCAGTCGCCGCGACGGATGCCTCAAGCCTGGGAGGCGAAACAGCTCACGGCGCCGGCGCCTTCTTACCCAAACCCTTTGGAGCTACGGAGCAGCGTGGGCCCTTCGGGCCCGGGCCCAGGGGAGCTCTGGTCCGAACTCCAGGATGCTCGCCTGCGCATGGAGCGCCAGAAAGCTGCCATGGCCTCTGAGAGAGCCGAGACCGATGCCGTGATCGAGGACTTGAAGGAGCAACTCCATGCTCGGATGCTCGAGCTGCAGGAGCTCTCAGCGCGCGAGGATCAGAACTCCAGGGATAACTTGGAGTTGCAGGAGGCAGTTTCGGACTTGCGTTGGCAGCTGGCGGAAAGCGCAGAAGAAATGCGGGATCTCCGGAGCTGCTTCGACTCCTCTTTGCCCCTGGCGCCGGTACAAGACGGCCGTGACGGACGTGGCCGCGAGGAGCGCGCCCGAGCGCTGGGAGCGCTGCTGGACTTGCGGAGGCGCTCTGAGTTAAACGGTCTGCAGTCCATGGAGGGGGTGGTTCGGACGGTGTTCGCAAGGTGGCGAATACGAACGGTGGCGGCGTCAGCTACCATCACTGAAAGAGCGAGGTTGAGATCCGACGGCTTGGAGCGCCTGGGACGGGCCATTGCCTGTAGCCAGAGCTGGGGTGCATCCAGCGCCACAATCTTGGTTCGTGCCTTCAGAGCCTGGACCTTGAAGATTCCCAGACCCCGGACCGCCCAGACCGCAAAGTCCGCCCAGACCAGTGCCCATGCCCGGGCAGCCAAAGCAGCTCAGGGCCTCAAAGGCAGTGTCCTGCGGACTTGGTGGCAGCTGGTGAGAACGGTGTCCTCGCTGAGGCAGCTGAGGTGGATGGAGCCTTCAGCGGTTTGTGCTCCAGAATTCGCTGCAACCTGGCAGGCTTCAGCTTCCCGTGTGTACCGGGCGGTCTTGCTGCCTTCGCCACAAATTGAAAATGTTGCTGCCAATGCAACCCGCCATGTGGCCAAAAAGCGCTGTGAAAGCTGAAGTCACTAGAATCTAGACAGCAGAAGAAGCTAGATCCGGTGGTGCATCATTAAAGCTCTCGCAATCTTGTCACGTGCTGCAGTGGCTGGCTTCGGGGCACTGCAAGTCCGAAGTTCAGGCCTTGGCCTTGGTTTGTCCTGCGTGGATCTGCATGGTGGGTCCTCGTTGCGCTGGCCTGCACAAGGGCCCGTAGACTCCGTGAACCTTAGGAGAGCAACGTGAACATCGTGCTCCCCCTTTCGCTTGATCGACCACTCTCGGAGCCGACACCGACTGCACAGCTAGTGCGTCTTCAGGCATGCTGTGCCTGTTGCCCTGCTTCAGCTCTGCGGGTCTTGCAGCAGGTCAAACTGCTGCTGGACAACCCCGTTTTTCAGGTGGGTTTCTGCCACTCCCGTTTGTGATGAAACAAGTTCCAGAAGGCCGTGTTGACTACAAACCTGGTCCTCGCCCTCTTCCTGCCTGATTTCTGGGTAATTTTAGCCCCCTCGACGCATTGAGGAAGACCGCCAAAGCAAACACCAAATGAAGCATTTCAGGCTGCTTGTTGCGCTTCAACCTAAGGCAATGCAAGGCAGGACGGCCCTGGACGTTGCCCTTGTCTTGATTTTCTTGACTTTTGTCGGTGGCTTATGCATTGATTGACGATCGCGGTTCGGTTGACACTGGTCCTTAAAGAGAGCAGAGAGCGAGGCAATTGAATTCGGAGCGCATGTGATTGCGTTTCCAAACACCTACATCGGCTCGTGCGGCCCTCGGTGAATAGAAGGCTTAAGTGCAGGGTTCAGGCAAAGAGAGAGTTTTTGTGAATGAGTTGAGCGAATAGTGATGGCCGAGGTACACTTTCTGCACTGACATCATCAGCATGCTGTCTGTTCCGTTGGATTTCTCCTTGGTGGCAGACAACTTCGTTGGTCTTTTTGAGGCTGTTGGATTTCCAGCAAAAGCGTTTAGTGCAAGGCAATGCAACGCGAATGCAAGACGAAGTCCCCTAAGGCTCGTTGGAACGTGCCTGCTGCAGGGTTCCGGGCTGGCTCGCGTCACGAAGTTTGCAAAGCTGAGCGCACGCGCTGTGCGCCTGTCAAGGCAGTGTGCTCTCCCGAAGAGTGCAGAGTGATGAGCAGGGGACCTACATCATGGCAGGCTTACGAAGCTGCTCCGCTTTCTCCCTGGGTCGCGCAAGCAGCTCGAAATGGAGAGGAGCCGTCAAGGCAGTAGTGGTCGTGATGGCCGTGATGCAGCCAGCTTCAGCTGATCACCACTCAGCACCGGCAGGTCCAGCCAAAGAAATATCGCTGGCCGTTTTCCCAGCGGAAGTTCTTCGTCGCTCTTGTTGATTCTGGTTGCTTGCCAGGAGTTGATGGCTGACCTGTCGCTCAAGGCAGTTCTAGTTGTTGCTTGTGAGCATGAGCGTGTCTTGCAGCCCTGGTTGCGCCGCAGGTAGCCATGCTGATCATTGGCTTGGTGTTGGTTCTGCCCTTGCTAGACTTCTTCAAGTATCCTCCGCTGGGATCCTGGTCAGTTCTAGTCGAAGACGCATTGGCTGTGGAGCATCTCGCAGGGACGATAACTCCATGGCCACATGGACCAGCCAGCTCTACTGGACGTCAAAGTGCGAGCCTCGATCGCCTCGGTGCCCGCGGCTCGCACCTTCCCTTGGCCGGTTCAGAAGGACACATCCAGAGGATGCTATGGCGGTTCCGGGCAAAGTTTTCACATGTGCTTATGGCAGTTCATCGCAAGATGTCACGCGAACTGTTCCGGTCGAAGGTCATTGAGGACATGAGGCAGTTTTACAACGTCTTAGCCTTGGAGTATCGGTTGGTGCCATGACCCTCACCGAAGCAGTGAAACCACTGTCACCAAATGTCCTGTGCCCGGATTTCTTGCAGGTCTTGGAATACCATCCCTTCCAAGTGATGTATTCCATCAACAACACACAAATCTCTCACGCATCGCGCTCAGCTGCATGTGCGTCAGCTGGTCAGTTCCTCTGAACGAATGATCTGAGTCTCCAGGTGATCGCGAGCGCAACTGCAAGACCCTGAGTGCGAAACCAGCAAGCTGACTTTGTCTCCACATGTAGTTCGTCGGACTTTGTGTCGATGACCCCCCCTCACGGCAAGCTGGCCCACTATTGAGAAGTTGAGCCATGCAAAGCGGGACAGGATGGCAGAGGCGCGGCAGAGGGGTACGGCTTGTACACATGGTCTGCAGTGAAGTCCTCAAGCCTCAAATTCATGAAGCGCAGTCGCGGCAATGACGCATTTTGTAACGCCTACATGGTTGTAGGCAACAGCCGTTGTTTTGGGGCTGTTCCAAGCCCTCCTTCCACGTGAACAGACAAGTTTTCTAGCTTCCACGTGAACAGACAAGTTTTCTAGCCCTCCTTCCACGTGAATTTTCTGTCGCCCGCTGAAAACCCTGAACGCTGCGAGCAGGGAAGCCGCCATTAAAGGATGGACTCCAAGTGTTTACTACCCTCTGCAACTGCCGCTTGCACGAAAGGGTGTGTGACCTTCCAAGGCCCCTATGAGGGAAGCCGATATTGTGACTTTGGAGAAAGAGGATGCTGCAATCAAATTCAACTTCAGGCCGGATCCACATGTTTTGAAGGCAGCGTGTGTCGACGAGCATGTTGTTGCGATCCGTCATGCCAAGTTGAGCCACGCATGTGCGTGGAAGACGCAGTCCCCAGATGCAGCCAGCAAAGTCTGCTGCTATTCCGGAGCACGACAGTCCTAGGCCACAGTCTGTGTGTTTCTTCTGTTGAATTTCATCTATCCTGGCTTGAGGGGACACTTCTGATGGAAGTCGCTGGGTGTATTTATTGACTGAGATGGGATTGCGCCTCAGCGAGTGAGACTGCTTGGTTCTTGCTCTGTGCTGCTTTTGCGCCGGAAGCTGTCCGGGTGCTGCATGTGCGGCTCCGTGCCTGGAGGAAAGATATCGGTGACGTCTCTGAATCCTGTCAGTACACGGGGAAAGCATTTTGGGTGTGCTCCTGAATACCATCCGAATCACGCCAGTGCTTGCGGAGAAAAATTTCGAGGCCCGAATCGTGCTGCGCATGTGGCGCCGTGACGATTGGCACGTGCTCATATCGCTAGTACATGGGGGAAGCATCTTGGCGGTGCTCCGGAATCCCGCCACTACTTGAGGAGAAGGATTCGAGCCAAATCGCGCTGAGTGTGTGGTGCCGCGACTTGTGTTCGGAATTGACAGCCCTCTCGGTGTTGTAAGTTTCCAACGCATTGGCTTCATGTTTGTCTCGACATTGACAGTGGTATCGGAGCCGGTGGAAGCATGGGCATGGCATCCTGTAGATGCAAAGGTGGCTGGGTTGAGAGATGGATGAGTGGATGGACGAATGCATGCGTGCATGGACGAATGGAAGTCGGTAAATTGAAGTGGATGAATGGAAGTGGATGAAAGGAAGTTGATGATGGACGGATAGATTCATGGATGTCTGGGTGGATGGACTGGATGAGTGGATGGATGGATGAACGAATGAATCTAAACCCATGAATGCATGAATGCATGTATGAATGCAAGCATCTGCAGATGTATGGAAGCAAGGATGGATGGATGAGATGTTATTCGTTGTTACCTCGCTGATCTAAGCGCTTTCGGGACACTTGTTCTCCGGTCAATTTCCTGCAGCTTGCACTGAATTCTTGGCTCTTGGGACAAAGCACAGGTCATCTCGGTTGCCCTAGACCTTTTGCTGTCGTCATGTCTCTGGTTAAGACCATGTGGTCCTCCTTCGACCTCCGTCGGCTGTCAATGCAAATGTGCAAGTCGCCAGACTCTGCTGCGCTGCGCTGCTTCAGCTGATTCTTCAGGTATCGTTGAACCAGCTTTGCGAGTTCAATTTGCTAGGTACTTTCCTGTGGTTGCTAGTCTGCTAGTATCAGAAATTGCGACTTTGTGGTTGGATGCCTTCGGTGTCCGTGTGGTGATTTCTGCCGGCCCAAAGATGCAGTCGAAAAAGTCCCGTTCAGGGCACCTATTCTGGCCGAGGCTGTTCTGAATGTCTCTGGGCTGCAGAAGAAGAACATGTTGGGAAAAGACGTTGCTTCTGCCGCTCCACCAGGTGGTGCTGATGTTCATTGTCATACTCTTTATCTTTGCAGCAGCCTTGGTCCCGCTGGGATTCATGGCGGATGGCAGTGTTGAGTCCATCTGCCTGCGCTGATCCAAGAACCCACAGCGAGATGCGTGATCACCAAGAGATGAGCTTGACACGGTTTGCAATCAAGAGAGTTCCAGGTGTCCCAGCCCTTGTCTTTCAAGGCCGGTGTGTGTAACTGTTGGAGACCAGGGCATGTTACAACTTACTACTTTACACTGGCAAATCTTGGCGACATGTAGGAGATGCTACAGTAGGCCTCCATGAAAGCTCGATAAAGGGTCCTCTTTGAAGATGCGAACGAGAAAGCCCGTCAACCCGAATCTGAATTCATTTCCCCAGCCGTGGCCAGAGCTTTCGGCTGGGACTGATGCACGAAATCATCTTCGGCGCTGACTTTTTCAAATTCGTGTCCTTTGCCAAAGCCGCAAGCGCAGCCCTTCAAGACCGTCGAAATTAGAAGGCAACCAAGGGTGAGCACAGACCCATTGACACCACGGCGAGAAGCACCACATCGTTTCCGTCAACTGATCCAGTGGTTTGCCTTGCTGGCGCGAGATGCACTGCAGGGGCCTTTCTCGCTTGCGCAGCCGCTGTGGCCGCTTGGCACCACAAGTGCGGTCCCACGCGAAGGGCCACACGAGCTCGGATGAGCCCCACTCCGACACCGAGAACAATCTTATGGGCCCGTCCATCATGACGGCCTGTTTGCCGAAATGCATGTGGGTGCAGAGGAAGCGAGGTGAGTTTCATGTTGTTGGGTGTGCTTCCTGGCCACTAGTATCGCATCATGTCGATTGCAATTTTGCTTCGGCTAAGCGAAAACTTGCCTCCCGCGTTTCACGCAGTGAACCAATCCTGCACAATGTCCCAGTTGCATTAGCTTAAAGGGTTCTAGAACTCCACATCGCTGAGGATGTTATTTGACAAGGCGCATAAGAATAGCAGAACAACAGACAGCACCGAATTATCTTGGTTGTCTAAGCAATGAATGGTCCGAAGCTTGCACACTGTCCGAGTTGCGTGAGTTTAAAGAGAACCCCAAGTAGCCAATGGAAGCGACCTTGGCAGCCCGAGATTAACAACAGCTCACATCCTCTCAGGTTGCATCCGGTGGTGTTGCTTCTGCCGTGTCCTACACTGCCCTTGCCTACGTTCCTGTGTTTGTCAGTGTGCGACAGAGTAAGTCTGAATTGTCACCTGTGGCAAGGTCCTTTCTCCGGTCGAAGATCTTCTGGAAATTGTCGGAGCCCGATGCAGCATGTTGCAAGTTGTTTGGACAGAACACGAAGCGCAGCTGGTGAGCTGTTTGCGCATTCGCAACCGACGGCCGAGGTGCATTCTACTGCTATGCAGATTTTTGACGCAGTGGAACACATGGCGATCTACTTCGTCAAGGACAGGCTGCTGAAGGTCCTACTGAAGTTGGCCGTGCAACAAGCTGACAAGATGTGCCAGGATTATTCGAACCAGCAGAGTACACATGTGGAAGCAGAGGCCAACCTTGCAATGTTCACACATGAACTGTCCTGCCGCCTAGCCCGTTTTTCTCAGTCTAGCAGCTATGTTTCGCTGAGACTCAAGGGTGCAAATGAACTGGGGCATGAACTGCAGGACGAGGGGAGGACTCGCTTCTCCCACGAAGTGCGCTTACTGGCCAAGGCGGCCATCGATAACTGCGGAAACCGAAGTTTCTCACACCCCAACGTCATTTGATCTGAGCTTCTAGCAGTTCGACTTTGTCTCATCGGAAAGGTTCTCAAGAAGTTGGATCTCTTGACATTGATTGCCAATGCAAAGAGACCAGTAGATGAGTTCGAACAGCTTGGCTGGACACTCAGGTTGTTTGGGCTCTGCTAAGACCAGCACATGTCACAGTGGATCGCATGCCGAATTGGGTAGGTGACGGGCCATGTGCTTTCTTGCCAGACTACGCAACGTGCGCCGTTCACATTGGCCGACCATGGCGCACAGAGGTTACAATTTGCATTCTGGTGATTTCGCATGGGTTGTACATGTCCGCAGGTAGGTATTTTCCTATGCGAGAATGAGTTAAAGTAGTCTCCACCAGCCATGACTGAGTATTTACAACTTCACATCAACTTAGCAAGACAGGGCACGCCTAGCTGCCGCTTGCTCATTCCCTTGGAAGAAAAGACAGAGCTTGGTCACTAGAAGGCTGCGACAACTCTGCCTGTCATGGTTGCAATGTTGCTAAAGTGCAGCGGGTGTAGCTCAAGCCGTGCTGCATGTCCCACAACAGATTCTGAAACTACCATCCGATCAGGTACGCAGCCGCAAGGCATCAGCGCATGCTGCCTCGCTCAGCCCCTCATCGGCATGCTGTCGATGACTCTTTGACATCGCGAGACCCGACAAGTCCCCAAAAAAAGCAGGACTCTGAAGCAGAACGCGAAGAGAGTGAGCTCCCTGTGCCATCCTGTGCACGTTTGGCTGCGGCTAAGTGTGGCAATTCTACAATGCCTGTTCCATATACGACAGCACGTGTGCACTCGCGCGATGCAGCAGGCTGATGGAGAGTATTGGACAAGAGCTTGGTCCAGTGCCAGTCCTAGATGGTATCAGTAAATGCGCAGCATGCTGCTAGCCGCCATGTTCTCAATTTGTGGTGGATGTGTCAACTCGCCAAGGCAGAGATCTCGCGCAATGATTTCTTTTCCTGGGACTTCAACATTGCAGAGTTGAATATCGGGCGAAGTGCCAAGATGATTGTTTGACATCTACAAGACAAGCCCAGCGTGTGGTGGCCCTAAGGCAACGAGCTTCCCTTGCACGGTGTTTGGTGACGATGTTTGACACATCTCCGGGGATCTGGCCCTAGCTTCCGCGAACTTGACCTGCAGCTTTGAGCTGAAAAATGCTAGTGCCAAGGTTCAACGAAAGACAAGCGGTCAGTGTGACCAAATACACCTGCCACTGTGAGTTCGTGAAGGCAGAGCGGTTTTGCGTGTTCTGTGGGCAAAACTCTAAACACACGGGCCTACAATTGCAATTGGACCAGAAGCAAGCTCAGGGCAGCCCCCGGATGTGTGTTCGCAATTTTTCAGCACTTCAAAGCGAAGCTCGTTCGTCGTTGTGTCGATGCGAGGAATTAGAGCATCAATTTCGAGATGAGGAGGCAGGGGTGTTCCGCAGAAAGTCCGACGATTGCATTGCAGATTTTGTCAGGAAGTTCCGTTTCATAATTGGATCCATGCGGCCAGATGCTGAGTTATTAAGTCGCATGTTCAGCTACAGCTTCTTTCGTCCAAGCAGGTCGACGTGGCTTTCTCGCTGCACATCGTCTTTAACGTTACCTCTGCCCGGGCCCTGGTTTGGAGAGCCTTTCTCTCTTTCTTTTACATGGGCGACACGTCTTCATGGAACCATCTTCGCATATCCGCAGCTAGTCTTAGTTGATCTTTTGCAGCTCATACGCTTGGATATTGTCCAACCTGAAAGAGCGAGCCTCTGACACAACGACGAGGCGGCCAACTTCCTTGCACTCCATGAACGCCATGCTGAAGTCTCAATGCACGGAAGCATGGCCTATGTTAAAGTACTTTCTCTCGTTGTGAGGCCCTCATGCTGGCAGCTCTAGCACATGATGTTGGTCATTTTGGAATCCCCGGCTGGTCTTTGGGCTATGGAGTTGATGCTCCTCATAGCATCCTCAAGTTCTAGCCAGGTGTCAACAACAGCTTTCTCCGCGACTCCAGTCACGAGCTGGCATTGCTGTACAACGACCAGTCCTGCCTGCAGAACATGTCCTGTGCCAAGCTCCCTGGCAAAGACCTGAGTAGTGCTCATTTCACAGCCCTCTGTGTCGCTCCTGGCAGGCTTTTCCGCCTCGCGAGTTCTCCTGAAACAGCGATCTTCAGTAACTTCGACGAGCCCACTCGTCGAGATGTTCGTCAGGCAGGGAACATGCGCAATCTTCAGCCCGGATGAGCTGGAGCGTAGGTCATCGTCAGCGCGATTCTGCACTGCGATCCGGCGTCTGCACTTCAGAAAGCTGAGCTGCAGCTCGCTCCAACTCATCGGCTGGGTTCGCGGTTCGAGGTGCCACGAGTCTCTCATGGCGCACATGCTCTGCTGCCACGTGTTGATGCAATGTCCCGGACCTGTCTGGCATTTTCCCAAGCCTCGCCAGATTGAAAAGAACCCTCGACGTCACCTGAAGGATCCTATAAGGTTGGGAAGCTCTTGCAGCCAGGTTGCGGCACTATGAGATTCAACAAGAGCTCTTCGAGTACATCCATCAGTTGTTGAGGATGGGCAAGGGCCACTGTACAGATTGCAAATAAACATACTCCCAGCCATGCAAAAACCCATGCAGGGAAGACGACGAAGAGAAGCAGGAAGTCTTGGCCAAAGCCAATGCAGAGGTCGAGGATCCTGAACCCAGACTCCGCTCCACCGTCGATGAAGATAAAGTGGGTGTTCGACCTTCGTCAGTGCTTGCACACAGTGTTGGTGGTTCTCTCTGCGAGGAGTACTTTTGGAACGCGGATGTGAAGTACACTCTTCGGGACGACCTGGCAAGAGTTGACAGTCGTCATGTTCCGTTCTACTCATCTTCACAATACATCCTGGATGTCAGAACTTTCTGCTGCACTTCACGGACAACTCCTACTCCCTGAAAACCTGGGAGATTTGTTCGACCTGGGCCTGGACCTGAGACGACACGGTGGGGGACTTGCTAGGCAGAAGTCTTTCGCCCGCGAAGGGTCAGAGAGTGCAGAGAAGAACTTGGTGACCATTTGGAGACTTCGCTTTTCATCTCGCCGACGGATCAGTTCCTTCAGGCAGCGCGCGTCTCCGAGGAGTTCTTCAAGCAGGCGTGAAGTTGAGCTCCTGTCGGAGTCCGGCCATGGCCCAGCTGCGTGCCAGGCTGACAGGGAGAGGATGTGCAAGTTGCCGATAGGCACCGCCGGCTTGTTGGTCTACCGTGCAGTCAGAGCTTCGTCGTGCAAGCGCCACGCGGTGCAGTCGGTGAAGAGTGCAGAGTCTGCCAGGACCGTTGAATGACCGGGCGCGGGTCAACGTGCCATTCGTCCAGGTGTCAACGCTGGCGAACTCATGGCATGCCGCGGTTTTTTACATGTGCCACGTGCGCTCCTCCGCCTTGATGCCACCCATTCAAAGCCAAACTTTGCAAGGATATTTTGAAACAGTAGTAGGTTGCAGAATGCATCAGGCATGGTGATTGAGGACTATTTGTTCCTCCATCGCCGTGATTATTTTGTGTATGTTGAACGCTCCCTGTAGCGCCCGACGCACAGGGCATAGAATAGAGCCACAATCTTCTGCTCCACATCGATATCGGATTTTCCCGCATGTGTAGATTATTGGGGGCTTTGGGATTTCGGGGTTGAGGGGTTTAGGCCTTATGGTCGTTTTGGCAGGATGAGTAGGGCAAAATTGAGGCTTCTCCTGTCTCCCGTCTCTCTCCCTCTCTCTCTCTCCACCTCTCATGCTTTGAACAGCTTGACACAACTCGGCCTGTACAGCGACCGGCATGCTGCAGATTTTGTCCCAGCCAGGTCACCTTCATCAAGCATCTGGTTGCACCGCAAGCAATTCTGATAGTTAAGATGCTCCCGAGCATGCGTGTCTGCAGGGGGCTGAGACAGGGACAGCAAGTCTGCACCAGCTCTATCTGTCAGACATTGTCAGACCTTTTGAGCGCTTTAGGCACGCGCTCAATGTGGAACAACCTCCAGAGGTGGCGAGAGCACTTGCAATTGAGGTGTCTATGTGTAGCGACTCGATTCTTGTCAGAGGTGGGCCTCCAAGTGGGAGCGGAGCGGCCCAGACCATGATGAGATGCAGAGGGTCAGGTGCTGAGCCGTGTAGATAATAAAGAGAAGCATTCTCCGTCCAACTTAGCTGTCAGTGAAGAGCCGAGGTTCGCAGAGAGATCACGCAGCTACATTGGGAGGCCAATGAGGAGCACCAGCCAGACGTAGATTCGAAGTGGCATCTGAAGCTCGCACCTTTCCGGGCAGGAAGAGGAAGCAGTGGAGGCTGTGAAGACGGAGAAGACGGAGAAGCTCTCTCTTGAAGGGTGAAACTGTGCAAGCGAGTCGGATAATGACGGACTGTCGCCCCCAGTGTCACTCCAATGCCCTGAAAATGCTCCAGCAACGAACACAGCGGTTCTATTCACATCACATCTCACATGCGCATCAGCTCAATGTTGTTCGGTGAGACTGAAGAGCGACTGTACAGATTGGACGGGCTAAATTTGCCTGTTGGATTTTCCACCCGTCGAACAGCGATGGGACAAAACACCAGGCAGGCGCTTGCTTCCATGTTCTGGAGCAGGGACAAGAGAGGCAGGAAGTGCGATTTGAGAAGATGCTCCTGAAATTTCTCAACTTGGTGAGTCTAGTCATTCCATGGACCGCATGCATAGTCAAGCAAGAACAAAAGTCCACTCTAAGCCACGAAAAGCAGCATCAGACTCATGACCACATCAGCTTCCTCAACTACAGTTGGAGAGACGACCTGTGCATAGCAGTTGTAGGAAGGGGTGTCGCAAGTGCGCTATGTCGCCAAACCCTGACGATACATGGAAGGCTCACGGCCACCAGTTTAGCCTTGAGAGCCACGGCCACACGCTGCCTGGTGCAGGTTCCACCAAATACAACATGGAGCGCGATGATCTCGCAGGAGGCTGTTCGACATGTCTTCAGGATTCCCCCTTCATGCCTGGAGCATCGGATCTGATAGCGAGCTTGTTTGGGTCACTCGGATCTATCCGCACACACGCTCGACACCTGCAGAATAGGTATCAGCGTCCAAGACCAAAGACCTAGGAGCTCAGGATTCATGCATGATAGTTCGTGAGAGAAGCCACAGACCGTGGAGATCTTGTGACAGCTGCATTCGACTTGAGGCAGATGCCAGCCCAGACAAGGCCCGGGCGCGTCAACGCATGCTCTCTGTCTAACATGTTTTCATGAACCGTACTTTAAGGCAGTTGCAGTGGTAAGCTTGGGGCCATCTGCCACATATTTGGAAAGCAAAGCGGGGCTGAGCCTGTCTTTGCAGGGTGTCTCAGAGTGGGGAGATCTTTCGGCGAGAGAGGCGCGTCTGAAGCATTGGTGCCTGAGACGGCTCACCGTTCACCGCGCTTGCGAAGGGGCCCTCCAGATGGAAGCTTCTCATCGTTGTCATTGACTGTAGCTATGGACCGCGGCTCTCGAATCCTCCGAGGCCCACCCTACTGGTCGGCAGCTTTCGTTCTCCTCGTGGCCTGCGGCGCCTCGGGCAGGTCGATCCGTGCGCTGAAGGCAAAACTGGCTGCTGCACTCGGAATTGAGGCCCTCAGAGCGGAAGTCTCTTTTGTAAGCGAGGAGAAGTCTCTGCAGGTTGTAAAGGAGAGGTGTTACCAGGTGTTACACCGTCAGCGTTGGATAGACCAATGGACTCGGGAAGCTTAGATGGGGATCAACACCTTGGTGGCACATTGGCAGCTTTGAAGGCATTGTCAAAGCAATCTGGCACTGGTGGCGCAGAGGCAGACGGGTGCATGTCTGGCCACCTACGCATGGACCAAAGTGAGACTGGACCAAAAGAAACAGCCGACGCAACCGGGTGTCTCTGCTGTTCTCGCATCTGTGCCAGGCAGCATCTGCACAAGCAATCGTCTCGGGTGTTGAAGGGCCTCAAAGACATCTAATCGAACAGGACTCCCGTGGATTTGCTGGGTTTGGATCGAAGATAGTACAGCAATTTGGGGATAGCTCCCTACTCAGGACGATGACCTGTGTGGCTTTTGGGACAGGGCGTGGCACCAGGATCTTGTGCTGGCACGCGCTCGTCTGTGCTTTTGTGACTTTTTGTGCACAGCCTGTACAGGTAGCAGCACACTGTCTGTTCGATGTTTCGAAATTTGCAGTCGTCCGACGGATTTACCGAGGTAGCGACCAATCCTGGTGTGTCTGAGGCGGATGCAGAGGAGGCAGGGATGGCAATCCAGCCCAATGCTGAAGTTCCGCGCCAAGATCATGTCAATGTGAAGGTACGTAGAATAAGCAAGTCACTGACGGCCGGGAGCTTAGAACTCTCACATGGACCGTCGCCACTTCCAGTTAGGAGGGGCCGTAATGGAGTGCGACCGAGGTTCCTACGTCCTCTTTGCCCGGAACTATGCAGCACACCTGGGGCTCGTGTTCCACTTAGGTTACATTTGCTTGTGGCATGGTTCTTCCATATTGCTTGCTTAACAGGTTCTGATTCAGGGTTTGACTCAGTTGATGCGATGCTCTTTTAAGGAAGTAATATGAAGAGGGGCGTGCAAGGAATTGCCAGCAAACTCAGCAAGAAGTTGTCAGGTCCCACGTGCAGCCGACCCGCAGCAATTCCAGATCATCCCAGCAGCCACTGGTGTCCATGACTCAGAAGCTCCTCTCTCTCTCTCTCCCTCTCCCTCCCTCTCCCTCCCTCCCTCTCTCTCTCTCTCTCTCTCTCTCTCTCTCGCTCTCCCTCTCCCTCTCTCTCTCTCTCCCTCTCCCTCCCTCGCTCTCCCTCTCCCTCTCTC